>JAVSBS010001102.1:0-11257 GCA_033124195.1 Coracias cyanogaster | reverse complement strand
CTCTCAAATTAGTAATGATAGGACGAGGGGAAATGGCCTCAAGTTGCGTCAGGGGAGGTTTAGATTAGATATTAGGAGGAAATTCTTCACTGAGAGGGTGGTTATGCACTGGAACAGGCTGCCCAGGGAGGTGGTGGAGTCACCATCCCTCGAGGCGTTTAAAGAACGAATAGATGTGGTGCTTGAGGATATGGTGTAATGGTTAGAGAGATGCTAGGAGAAAGGTTGGACTTGATGACCTTGGAGGTCCTTTCCAGCCATAATGATTCTGTGATTCTGTGAAAACAAGACACTCTGCTAGGTTGTGACTCATTCACAGGTCAACTCCAACTTGGGGCCCACAGCTCAGGCCTCAGGACTCCAGAGCTATGGCACAAAAATATTCTATGGGGCTTCTGTTGCCATAATCAGACACAATCTTTGAAATAAGTTTTGCAGTATTTATTCAGTTTGACCAGAGGACTGTGGCCTGAAACAAGCTGTTCATAAGTGGTTCGTATGTGTATCTGCCATTCTACAACTTTCAGAGGCCATCAATGAACTTCCAGATAGTCAAGTGGCACAATCCCAAATCAGCTCGGAGGTGACAATAAACAGCTTCAGAATAGTTGTTAGTGTGATCTTCTGTTAGTGTGAATAGATTCCACATGGTTGGCAGAAACAGATGAATTAATCTACTGTGTCCTTACATACCGGCACGGCTGACGTAGCTGTCCTCAATCCACTTGAAAGAGGTTGAAGCTCTCCGGGCAGATATTCCTCCAGTGTAGCAACATATTCTTGCAAGTCCGGAACAGGCACAAATTCTAAGTCCATAACAATTTTCAGCTTAAGGCCATCATAAGGTCAGCTGCTTAACATGCAGGCAGGATGCAAGGCATGTTAGGAGATCTACAAGAGGGTTTTGCTCAGGAAACTGCAGAGCAGGCACCTATCCAGCTGCCTCCTACCACCCACCAAGCCCCTGTGGCTGCCCTGGAGCTGGTACTGCTGTGCATGTTGTGCATGTAGGGAAGAAGCACCACAGCAGCAGCAACTGCTTCCCGTGTACCCCATTGCCCAGGACTGAGGAGGGTGCTGGGTGTAGAGATAACAAAGTTAATCACAAAAGTCCAAGTCACATACATCGTGTAGCTGCATGCCTGGAAACATGAAACTCAGCACTGGATGAGGTGGCAAGCACTGGGTCAGGTGGAAACTATCACTAGATTGATATCTGGTGTCATCTGGATGCCTGGAGGAGTGTGAAACGAGGTGGAGGCCTCGTGGTCCCAGTCCCCCATTTTTCCATCCTAAAACAAAGGAGCCGTTACCTCCACCCATGCAGGCGTTAATTAACAGACTTTGTGACATTAACATAAGCTATAAGATTGTCTATAGTCATCCCCACCCGCACGTATACCCTGGTGATGCAATGTGGAAATTTGAGTATAAATATCACCCCAATCGCGGCCCAGAAATCGGGACAGGACCCGGAACCATACCAATGACTGGATGGATTGACAAATTCACCCTCTCCATCCCCCCCACTCAGGACGCCTTGTGAGTAAGATTCTTTACCTCAGCTCACACTGAGTGATAGACTTTTACTCCCCGGGGGTATTTCACATTTCTCCTCGGGTGCATTTCTGTGCTTCCCTGAGTGTATTCTTGTTTCTTTTTTCCTTTTCTTTTCATCACGACCGACCCTACTATCTTTTGCTTCACTGTATTTCTCTTTGATGGGCTTGTCTATCAGCCAGGCGGCCAGGCTTACAGCAGGCAAGCTGTTGTTGTTAGTGTGTGTGCGTATGTGTGTGTGTGTCGGTTTTAGTGTGTTGTTGTTATAATATTAGTTAACTGTAATGTACCTGTAGCTCTTAATTTCTCACCGGCAAGCCAAAAGAACCTGCAAATGTTGCTGTAAATAAATGGTTGTTATTTGTTCCCCGATTTGCGTCTGTCGCATATTCGGTGCTGGCCTCACAAGACCAGATTTATTCCCCTGTTTTCACAACAGAATCCCATTGGCAAAATGAAAGGTACTCTAGAATAGAAAAAATGTCACACTCCTTCTTGCAACCCTAACATTGATTTTTTAATAAAAGCTTATCACAATCTAATGCTGCAGACATTCTAATATGGAAAGTCAGAAGCACTATTCTGAAGCAACATAGAAACTACTGAGCTGGAAGGGGAGCAAAGCGCTTGCTTCCTTGGGTTCCTAAGCTTTGAAAATCATTCTAGCATGAAGCAGGCAGCAGCATCATGTCCTTGTGCCCAGGCAACTATACAAACTTATTTCACTTGAGATAAAATTTGATCAACATTCTGAATTTCTATTCCATGGGAAATGCTGATATTTCAGACCTTACAGTTTTGGCAGAAATTTGAATTTCAAAATGTAATGTAATTTGTGGGAAATGGTCACCTGCTCACTGAAGGTAATATATTTGTTGTTGTTTTCATGACAGGACAAAACAATCCATGATCACACCAACTTGCATTACTCCATATCTACTGTCTATCTGTCAAAGCTCAATATTGCATGCACACGCTGGAGCCAGCAGCCAAATACTACCACAAAGCTTATCTGGCAGTAAAGAAGAAAAAAGGTTCAATGACTGTGGGATGAGGCACTAACAAAATGTAGAATTAGATTGTCTGAAGAAATTAATGATTCTGTGCATGGCAGTAATTCATCAGTTCGTTGAACTACTACAGGAGAAGCTGTTACCTGCCCTTAAGGATGCTTGCAGTATTTTTGTGTATATAAAACCTTCTACTCTCTCCAAAATTAAAGCTGAGAGGAAAAAAAATGGGAGAGAGTGGGATATGAAGAAGAGCTCTCTTGGAGCAAGCTCTTTAATATTTTCCTTGGCACCAAACTTAAGAAAAGTTTGTGAAGCATCTAATTAATCTCTTCAGGTTTTAAATATAAATGTTATCCTCAAAGGAAGAGTTAAAGAGTTTCAGGCATGTTGATGAAATCAAATAGGTGGTCCTTGAAAAAAATTCTCTCTCTGATCCTTTTTGGAAGTAAGCAAACTCTTACCTAGGGAGAGAGCAACACACTTGCACCTTAACACAACTGACTTCCCATTTTGTTTCCTCCTATGCCAGCACAGAAGTCCCAATTAATGGCACACACCTTCTGTACTGGGTTTACAAGGCAAGGTGCTGGCAGCGGCTGGGGGGCTGCAGGGGTGGTCACTGTGAGAAGGCACCAGGAGCTGCCCCCATGCAAGACCCAGCTGGTTCCAGCTTGCTCCAAAACAGACCTGCTGCTGCACAAAGCCGTGCGTGTCAGCCAAGCTGGTTGTGCCTCTGTGATAATGTGTCTAAGAAAGGGTAGAAAACACTGTGCAGCAGCTTTGAGAGAGAGAAGTGAGAAAAAATGTGAGAGAAACAGCCCTGCAGACACCAAGGTCGGTGAAGAAGGAGAAGGAGGAGGTGCTCCAGCTGCCAGAGCAGAGATTCCCCTGCAGGCTGTGGAAAAGACCATAGTGACAGAGTTTGACCCCCTGCAGCCCATGAAGGATCTTGCTGGAGCATATATCCACCCTGCAGCCTGTGGCGGACCCTATGCTGGAGCGTGTGGTCATGCCATGATGGAAGCTGCAGCCTATGGAGAATCCATGCAGGAGCAGGCTCCTGGCAGGAGCTATAGGCCATGGAGAGGAGCCCACTTAGGAGCAGTCTGTTCCTGAAGGTCTACACCCCCTGGAAAGGTACCCAGGCTGGAGCAATTCCTGAAGAACTACAGCTTGTGGGAAGGCTCCACATTGGAGAAGCGCATGGAGGACTATATAGGAGGGACCCTACACTGGAGCGGAGAAAAATGTGAGGAGGAAGGAGCAGAGAGGAGCTGTCATGGACTGACTGCAGCCCCTGTTCCGCAGCCCCTGTTCCTCATCCCCTTGTGCTGCTTGGCAGAGAGGAGATAGCTCAGAAGAGCTGAGAATGAAGGAGTAAAGTCAAGCCTGGGAAGAAGAGAGGATTAGAGGGAAGGCAGTTTTAGTTTTGCCCTTGTTTCTCACCATCCTACTGTGTTTTTAACTGGCAATGAATCGGACTAATTTTCTGCCAGCATAGTCTGTTTCGCCAGTGCCAGTAGTTGGTGAGTGATGGCCCTATCTTTATCTTGACCTAGGAGCTTTCCCGTCCTCTTTTCTCTCCCTGCGCAGAGGAGTGGGGGTTGGTGGAGCAGCTGGGCGAGGCTCTGGCAGGCACCAGGGTCAGCCCAGCACACCTGCTAGCAACAGCTTACAGCTCCCCGTGTACCTCTGAAAGTAACACATTTCTCCAAACTGCTAGCGCTACTTTATAAATGCTACAGACTAACTGTCAGCATGGTTTTATTCAGTAATACTTGGCAATTTGAGACACAAAAAAGCAGGAGGGTGGAAGGTATTATTTGAAGGCCTTTGAGCGTCAACTTTCTTAAAGCATGAGAGGAAGATAGATGTGCTGTTTATCATTTGTTCCACTTCAGTCATTTTTCTCATCATTTGATAAATACAAAACAGGAACGGCAGGAACAGCTAGAGAGCAGAACGACGAAGCGAACACCTAGCACAGATGGTATGACTAGACATTCCCCATCCTTTGTCCTTTTTTCCTGGTTTTGAAAGTGATGTCTTTGTTCCAGCAAGATACAGAAGTGAGAATATATCTAACTAGTCAAAGTTATATCTATATATCTATATCTATATCTATATCTAGAACATATTACTATTTTTTTTACATCTATTATAAGCATTATTCTGTTTTAACATATTTTGGACCAATTATAGCTGTAACTCCAAATTTAGAAATTCAATATATAATTGTGACTGAGCGGAAAAGACTTGGTTTCCCAAGTAGATCAAATGAGCATTATAAAATATATTTTACTTTTCAAAAAATGTTTACAAGACAATGTCCAAGGCAATTTAGTGGGAATTGCTAGTGATCAAAATTTTAAAATAAATACCCTAAAGCAATAAATTGCATGAGCTTATTCACTTAAAAACAAACAAGCAAACAAAGAAACAAACAAAACCAAAACCAAATAAAACCTCAAACAAAACAAAGCCCAGAAACTGTCTAGATTCAGTTCAGAGTGGTTCCAGATCTACTTGTTCAAAATTTATTTAATTATGTCCTCCAACAAATCAAAATTCTCCACAGGTGGCTCACAAACAATATGTGATCCCTATATTGAAATTCTCAATTGCAATTTTGTTTACTTAGATAACTGGGTAACCTTTGACGTCAGAGAACCAGAAAAAAAAATACAGTTTTAGTGGGGCTCTTCATATGACTATGAAGGCTCATAAATTTGAATGAATTCTGAGACAACTGGTCAAGATTTCTGAAAATGGTAATGTGTGGTAAAGAAAATTACCTTCAGTGAGGTTATTGGATAAACATCAGAGTGTCCTGGTCACAGGTTTCTAACTCTTCATTTGTTGCTGTTGAATGATAGCTTAAAATGCACAGAATGTGATGTTGTTCTAAATGTTATTAAAGCAGTCATCATAAAGATGCTGTAAGATTATAAATTATGAGAGCTTGTGTCCAAAACCTCCTACAACATGTATGTTTGAAGACGACAGGATTTATGATATATAAACATTTAAGTAAAAATAAGAACTGTTTTTAAAAGTATTTGTTTAAAAACATACACCTTTTGAATTTTGATGTTCTGTACTATGCATAAAAACATTTTAACCTCATTCTTTTGTAATTTAGAAATGCTACAGTATCAGCTGCTAAAATCAGGCACACTGCTATCCTTTTCTTGAATGCAAGACCTTAATTGCATGAAAGCTAAATAAAACATGTGGCTCTTTACCATGACCAGGGCACTTATCTTTTCAGCTATTATTTGCTTTACTGAGGTAAAAATAATGATCATAGGACTAGGATGCTTTCCTGACATTGTTCTGAATACAGCTGATATAAAATGCCATACCAGTAGATGTTGAGTTCAAAACTGTCGAGGATGTTACGTGGATGCATTTACATTTTGTCGATCTTATTTTTTACTTGTTTGGAAAAAACCCTCAAACACTCATTACATTTGAGGTGGAGCAAACACCACAAGGCAGCTGATGTGAAGGCTCAGTGCCAGCATATGGAGTGGTCCAGCCCCCCTTCCCTCAATTTCCTTCCCCCGCAGCACAACACTGCCTTCCCTGGCAGAAGCTCCGGTCCTCCACTGACTCCTCACCCTGGGGATGTGGCTCACTAGATCATCATTCAAGATGACAGCTTTACTCTTAGCAAAAATTACCTCATAAGGCTACAACTGTGAACAAGTGCTTTGAGCAAAACATAATGCAAATGAAAGAAAGACAAATTAGTGACTCTTGCCATGTCACTGAGTTTTCCAAAGGGTGAAGGATTCTTTTATAAAATAAACAGAAGTATTTTTCACTGTGGAAATATGTTTACCTTCTTAGTAATTTTTCCATACTCTGTTTCAAAAGCAGAATGCAGCTTCTCGCTTCCTAAGCAGTTTTTCTTGTCAAGCACAAGTTGAACCAATTTGGTCGAGCTAAAATGTCCTTTCAGTTTCTGACCAGAATGGGAAGCACTGGCATATAAAGCCTACTTCAAATGCTTGGTGTTGGTGTTAACAAGTAGCTTTGCTTGCAGCAGAATACGTCCAGAGATGAAAGTCAAATTTGAGGATCAAAGAGTTGGTACACTATGTTAATCCAGTAGTTATATAGACTCATTTACTACCCAGCATGTGTCAAATTGGTACAGTGAGTCAAGCTGATGTAAAGACATTGGTGAAGTATCTTCACCGTAGAGTAGTTCAGTGACAGCAGAGGAGAAGGAAGAGTTTTGTCAGAAACCCTAGAAACTTTTGCAAGGCACATGTTGTTGACAGGCTCTAAGGGTCCTGTGTATGCATTTCCAGCCAAAGTAACTATAGTCATCTTGTAGAGTTTTAGGGAGGTTTTGGTAGAAGAAATGGCATAACTCCAGCAAAAATCTTGAGGTTAAGTGTAAGAAAAAAAAAAAAATTAATTAGCTGGGAGAAGAGTGTTTCTGCTCATTCTCTATTGTGTGGAATTTTGGGGGTGTTTTTGGTTTGTTCCTCTGCCTCTCCTAAGAAGTCCTAAATCTTGTCAATCGACAATTAGTTAGGTGATCACTAACGTTTAGGTGACTTGAGCGATCTTGATAAACGTCACACATTTTATTCATAGGAAATAAATGGGTTTCATGAAATGTTTCTGTATCTTGTAAAGGCCATTAAAATTCTTTGCAGTAAAACACTTGTGAAAAATACAAATAGTTTACTGGTAGATTTTCTAATTGATAGGACTGTAGCTAGCTATTTTGAAGTAAAGTGGTAATTCTAAAAAGTACCTCAGTACATTTAGGATGAAATTGTATGTTTTGCTCTGAGCTTATGCTTTGCAGGTGCATCATACATGTTCCAAGTCCTTTTAATGGCTCCTTTAGCATTGCCTTGAGGAACACTTCTTGATGTCCTACTGTGGAATGCAGGGCACCTGGATGTTAACATTTGTTTATGCAACATTTCATTCTATGGCCCTTAGTCACTTTTTTTATAGTTCTTGCTTGTGCAGATAATGCCATAAACAGTACACACAGTAATGGGAGCTGTAAGAACATTCGCTTAGCTTGCATGAATTTATTCTAGGCAGTAATTCAAATATGGCTTAATGCAGCACAGTGAGATACCAGTAAGTACATTCCCTTTTTCTTTTTATTTTAAATATACTAAAGAAAAGCAAAGGCAAGAAGATAGGTTTCTGATTTTAATATGTGGGAAAGAGAAATACAAATGTGTTTCTGCATTTGAGGTATCTCTAAGTCCAGTTTTAAAAAGAACAGGAGACTGTCATTACACTGAAAAGATTTTTGTAATTACCTGCTTTTCTAAATCTTTTCATTGGCTGAGACAGAAATGGCCTTTTCTCAGAACAGCCAATGACATCAGTTCCCCCTTTTAAATTTCTAATCCCATGACATGTACTTCTCCTGTTCACACAGTAACTAACACTAAGAAAAACCTTAAATAATTGCCTTTTCAAAATGTTGCCCTCTCCTACAAGAGAAGGCTTCATTCTCCTTGTATAACATTTTCTGCATCTTCATCCTGCTTTTGATAGCACTTATTCAGCATGGAGAGGAAGAGAACTCTAAGATGACAGTAACTGGAAGGAAGCTTGAAAAATATCACTTTTCTCTCAGAGGTAAGTTTCTTGGCTGTGTAATAAGGAAACCTCTTAAACCAAAAATGGTGAGGCAGGTAAGCTCAGGGACAAGAACATCTGACTTGTAGCCCAATACTAATGTTATAAACATGAAATCTAAGCCGTAAGAAAAGCAGGTGAGCCTGAATCCCATGGCTACTTGGTTGCACTGAGCTCATGAACGTATATGATGCACACTGAATAAAACACAGTTGACAGGGTTATGTTGAATTTGAACAAATCCCATATGTCACACACTCGTGAAGCACAAATTGTGAAGGAACAGTCTCAAATAAAATTAAACGTCTTTTAATAAAATTAAGACAGTAGGCATAACAACATTGAATAAATCTGTCTTAAGAAGGGATGTTGAATGAGCTGATGAATAGTTTAAAGAAACGTAGAGGTGCTGTTTCTTCTGCAGCAGTTACGGTATTTCTTCTTGAAATGTTATTTTGCTTTATTATTTATTAGTGCATTGAAACAGGCATTTTTCCAAAACATAAATTTGACTTTTTTCCTCTTTTAACTGGCAGTGGAGAGAAGCACATCAGTATCACAAGCCACATTAAAATTTGAACAGGAGCCTTTTTACAGAAATGCCAAAAAGTCCTTCATGTAAAATGCAGAACATACAAGATCTCAAACCACTGGAAAAAAATACATAGAAATAGGACACTTCTCTTGAAGTAGCTTCTGTAACTTTCTGACAATGGAAGGCATTGCTGAAGTCTCTTTTTTTTTATGAAGACCTCCACCAAGTGACAGTGCAAAACTCTGAGCAGTGAGAGTTAGTAAAAGGCACACTCCTCTCATTACGGCTGCAATTACAGTTTTGGAAAATAGCCCAGGCAATGCTCAACTGGACAACGGGAACTTCCAGCTCTCAGCTTCCTTGACAAAGCTGTCTTTTGAAATGTTATTCTCAAAATCTGCTCCTAGCACTTGTGTTATTTCAGAGTGAAATGTAAATAGCTATCCTGCAGCAGCTCTTGCTGTTAACAGCTATGGGTGTCTATTAAAAAATCTCTTTTCTATTTCATGCCACATGATTTCTTACTCAAAACCTTTTGATTTAGCAAATTGCATCAATAGGCTCATTTTCTGGTGTTTACTGATAGATTAGATTAAGGTGAGGAGAAATAGAAGCTTGCAGAACACTCTGTAGTGCTACCTGAAATGAAAGCAAACTAGGTTTTGTTCATTAATGTTATTGAACTGAGCTCTGTGTAATTTGTGCAAGTTCTTCATGTTTGGAAGACATTGTGGTTGTGTGACTCAGGATATCAATAAATGTTTAAGTTCCTTGATTTCTGGTGCATGGAGTTAGCGGTTGTGTATCCACAGAAGAAAACCGACTGGAAAACGGGTGTCCCAGAGGACAAGGGAGTTGCCATAGCACTCTGGAAAAGGGCCATGAATGTTATGAGCTATTCCTGATAAAGCTGCAGACTGGGACCACAGTGGAGTAATTCTTTACTGTGATGCAAGTGTTATTGACGGAGATTGAAGTCACAAAAGAAATAATAGCAAGAATACTTCAACTTCGTTCTAAGCAGGCCCTAGCTTTCTGTAATTTATAAAGCCTTTGGTTCATGTGGTCCATTATGGATCACAAAGGACGCGTAATAAATATGGACTGGTATAGGGCAGTGCTACCAAAATAATATGGGGTCTCCAATCCCTAAGAGCAGCTGTGTTCTATCCCAACAGGAACACAAAAGGACTGTGATATTTTCCAGAAATTTCCCTGGTACTTGGGTACCATGGTTGGTAACACCGTACCCGAGCTCTCGGGCTGGTGCACAAATGGGTATCAGCCCTTCCATTCACCGGCTCCCCAGACAACATTTGTAAGATGCAACTGTAAAATTCTACACAAATCCAAAGCCATTAAAGTTAAATCCTGCATTACAGAATATATTCACCTGTGTATTTTTTTTGGATAATGATTCACACCGTTAATAGAGACCGATGTGTTAGGTCTGGTAATTGCAAACTGTGCACCTGAGTATTTAATTTAGAGCAGATCCCTTCAGTAGCTTTTCCTGAACAAAGAATGATGTGAGTATAACACATAGCAAGCTCAAATCAGACTTCAAAAGGATTGTATTTATATACCAACCAAGTAAACATTGTACCTCCTAAGTTATAAACTTCCCAACATACGCATTGCTATTGCGCATGAACTGCAACTTTTATGCTAAAATTTTGTATGTGAATGCTGAGCAAGAGATTTTGGTTGCATGCATCAGCATTTTTTGAAAACAATAAAATGATTCCAGCTTTAAAGTCAGTTACAGCTGTGAAAAAGAGAAGTTCTTAAATATTTTCATGTGGCCTACCTCTGTTTACTGCACCAGTTTCAAAACCATGTTTTAACATGCTAGGAAATGCACGTAAATGCTAAATTAGTTTCCTAATCCTTCTTGGATGCCTGCCGTGTGAGCTCTTCAGGTGCCTGGGGATGCCTATGAGGATGAATAAATCATTCCACTCATCTGGATGAGTCAAGATGCTGTTTCTGCTCAGTTACTTTTGAAATTTGGACTATTTTGTAGTCCTTGTAGCTGCTTGATAAATCTGGCTAACTTGAACCATTAAGAGCAATCATCATCAAGTTTAAGGACTACTGTATATAGCTCTAGGGAGGACAGCTACGACAAATGCCTTTTATCATACACTTGAATATCGTTTGACCTTTCGGACACTTCCCTCACGCAGCGCACAGAACAGATGGAGCTCCTGGTTCCTAACGGCTGAAAAATCGTACAACTGTAAAGTAAATACCCTTTCCCACCCCTTTCCAAGCCCGACCTGAGAAATCACCGGGTCTTCTCCCCAGCTGCTGGCCCCACCGGGCCGCGCACCTTCCCGCGGCCCCGCCGAAGGGGAGACCTGCGCTGCCGGGGGGGTCCGGCCGTGGGATGCCATCCGCCGAGCCGGGGCGGTGCGGGGCTGCTGGGGTCCCCCCAAGCGCTCCGCCCCGCACCCCTCTGCGCGAAGGGGGAGCGGGAGAAGCGGCCCCGGCTCCCGGATCCCGGCCGGTCGCT
>JAVSBS010001101.1:0-14823 GCA_033124195.1 Coracias cyanogaster | reverse complement strand
GACAACATGACCCAAAACATCAATCCCTTAAGATTTCTTCTAGCTCATCAGTTGTGAGCATTGAGCTATACCTACCAGTGTATTCCAAACTGCATCTGCTGCTCTCACTACGCAAAACCCCTGGGAGTATTTACAGGAAACAAACTTTCATTAGACATAACCACAAGCATTGCCATATTATTCAGCCAATTTTCTTCAGCCAGTTCCCCCTTCCCATACCCCACAATTTTGTCTCTACCACTTGCATCACTGGAAGGAGCTGGGGACAAGCATTTCACAAATCTCCCAAATCCACTACTGGGTACAAGACTTATTTTAGCCTTTAACCCTGCAACTGGAAGATATTTAAGCATGCCACAGAGGCTTAAGGGAGGCTTTGGGATTGCATTTGCCTTAAATCATACAGGGTCAGTAAGACAGTCATTTGCCATCTCTTCTTAAGTATGCCAGAGTAAGATGCTGATGCACGGATAAATATTTATAAAGCTAGTTCATGCAGTTTTCCTTAAATCTGACTAGACCTAACCCCCTCTCGTTTTAAGAAGTAGAAATGGTATGTGAATATCACAGCAACAGCAAGGAGGATCTAAGAGTTAAGATCAGATTTCTACACACAGGAGGTGCCTGCTGTGGATTTACTGTGTCAGCACCAATGCCCTTCCCTGCCTATGAAGAACGACTGCCCGGTCCCCGCTTTGCATCTTTACAACTGCCGATACTGGGATCTTGGACTACAAAGCTACCAGTCTGCAAAAGCAAAGCACTAGCTGCTCCTGAAGAGTAGCAAGGCTGGGAAATGAAAAAAGGTGGAATATTTTTTTTTATATATGTAAAATCAATAGATGTAGACATTTTAAGCCAAGATTGTTGAGTGGGCATTGCTGTTTCACGGAGTTCAGATGTGCCACTGTTTGCATTCAGGTCAGTAGCACTTTTGCTCTGGCACCTCACGGTGTGGTAAACCCTGGAATCCCCGGCTGTCCAAACGGCCACCAGACCACAGGACATGACAAATAAACATCTACTCAAAAGTGACATTTGCGGTTTAGACCAGGACTGAAGTAAGGCCAAGTTACAGATGTGAATTAGCTACCTGTGTCAAGTGGGATGTTTACTATGCATTGTGGTACACATACTTGTTCTCTCCCAATTTTTTTCTTCTTCCTAACATTCTTTCCACCTTTGAAGAGGCAACATCACCTCCAAGAGTTTAGTTTCAACAAGCTGAGATACGGAAGCAAATGCAGAGCAAAACAACCATCACAGGGGCAAAATGCAGCCCCCAGAAACAGCTGGCTTCTACCATACAGATAGCCAACAGCAGCTCCAAGAAAGCATTAGCATTACTCTAAAAAGATAATTAATAATCATTTTCAAGGCCATGATCTAGCCATGCTGTGAGCTAAGACACCCCCCCCCCCACCCATCATACCATCTTTACGTGAGGGATGGGTGAAGGGAGCAGCCTGCATTACCTTCTCTTTCCATCACACTAGAAATAGCTATATGACTATGGAAATCGATTTCATTCCTTCTCTTCTCACATTGCTGAGATGTGGGTACACAGAGAGGGAAAAAAAAGAATAAAATAAGAAAAATCAATTAAAAAGTTGAGAGTTGTGTCAAGATTGCCCTTCTTTGTGCCTTCTCTTCTAGGCTCTCACTGCATCTCTCCAGCTCTCTCCTTTAAAGTAGCTTTCCTTCTTCCCTCCCTTTCCACTGCTGCAAAACATACCTATGAGCAGAGAGGTCATTTAGAAAATGTCAATCAAATCCTTAAAACTACACTGGAATGGTTTCTAATCTTTCTTTCACACCAAGTATCAAGTCTTTAGTGTGTATTCACATTTTCCTCCCTAACAATGGGATGGCTCAGTCCTTTCTCACAGGATGCAAAAAGGAAGGGAGGCTCTGCAGTAGCCTTCCCCAATGGAAGATGACATCATAATCCAAAGCCTCATAGGTTAGGTCAGTTTTAGGACATAGCTACTTTGGGCTGCTGTGCTTTGATTTATACAAATTCTGTTATTTCTTCACTGACCAGACATATTTAGGGGGACTTACAGCCATGCTGCAAAATCATCTTCATTGATAGAAAACCTCACCTTTTCAATCCAGGCTGCACTAAGGCAACAAGGCTCTAACCAGACTCTTCTAACAAAAGCGGCAAAAAGTCATTAAGATTCATTTAAGCTACCTAGAGTATTTAGTTAATTTTAAACTGCTAATGGATTTCAGAAGCAGCATCTCAGGTGAAAGTCACTTTTAATGCAATCCTTTCAGTCCACTGTTTTTCCAGCGACCTCATCGACACGGCTCAGGGGGTAACTCAGGCTACCCGACACATTACAGCTGTACTTTTAAAAGGATCCCGGAAGACTATAGGAAGACATAACCTGAAACTCTCTCCTCCAAACCCTCCAGCTCTGCACATGGCCACAGCCCTGCAAAGCTTCTACGCTACCACCAGGCCCAATGGCCCCCCCCAGCCCAGCTTGGAACTACAGCTCCCATTGCATACTCCAACATGAACCAGCCCCACATACATCATGTTGCTGAAAGGCTCTGTCATAAGGTCCCATGGGTACCAACAAAGTGGGATGCAGCACACATTGAACTGCAGAGGAGATACACCCCTCTCAGATACCATAAAGGGGCTGCATAACGTAGTACATATAGTCAGTGTACACTAAACTAATAAATTTCAATTGAAACCGTGCCTACAACACCCTAATCCTGACCTGCAGAAGGACATCTGTCATCCTGACCATGGGAAGCAATACATTCTTCCTTTCACCTTTTCCCACACCACGTAAATAGCTTTATCTCTGGATCAAATGTAAGGCCTATACCAAACTCCAGCATACCTCCTATCTTCTAGAAGATATGGATAGCGCAGACCATACCTTCTTAAGATATTTCATAAACTCTGCACCATAGACAGTCTCTACCATGAAAACCTGCTTTAACTCATGGTGTTGATACAGCACATTAAGCTAGTGCAAAGCACAACTGGCAAACTGGTCTTTCTACAATATCATCTCTCTCTTAGCATACCTTCTCAAGACACTTCCTCTTCTACTTTGCAGTACTGGTGCTCACCACCGACTCCAGCTCCATGTACTTAATCACTGCTGGGGAATTCTGGCAGTTGTCACAACCCTGAGATGCATACACCCCACCCACCCGCAGACAGAAATCAGGTACTTCAATAGCCAGGAGAGGAGATAGCATGGCCACTACGCTGCTGGTAGCAGGTGGTGATATTGCTGGCAAAAAAGCTACAGGGAGGCAGCCCTGGCAGCAGGACAGGAGGGGAGCAGAGAAAGCTGCTTTGAGAACCTCAGGAAACCAGGATTTAGAAGCGTTTGCAAGCTCCTCACACAAAGTACACACATCCTTGCTTCTCTTCACAGACTTACAATTGCAGAATTAGAGGATACTGGCAGGAAGAGGTGAACTAAGACCAGCTACTGGATGAAAGCATCGTTGTCCACACAGCACAACAATTTATGGCTCAACCATAGGTTTAGGCAAAAAAATTCACTCTGACCACACAGCTTGAACATAGACCCGTACTCAAACACTGACTTCAGACAAGCCACAGTTGTGCACAGGAAGAAAGCTTCAGCCTCCACACACTTTAAAAAAAAAAAAAAAAAAATTTTTAAGTCCCATGGATGCTTCTCTGGCTAGATGAATGTTCTCCAAATCACTAAAGTCAGAATAGATACAACATGGCTTAAGTCAAGCATACAAGTTGGCCTGATATCCTGAAAAGAGGAAAAAATTTGGTATTTGGATGCAACCATGTTAGTGTGGCCACAAAATTACTTCTTTCTGATTCATTACTTCCTCTATCTCAATAGCCCCAAAACCTAACACAGCTATGCAAAGCAAATGAAGCATTACAAGTAGCGTTTGTTATAAAACCTAAACTTCAAGGACTCTATACCAGCTGCTGAATGAAGTAAAACATGGGATACAGGGTGAACATTTAATACACTTTTGGGACTCTCTCCAAAGGACTTTGCAAAAGACAAACATTTTTAGACAGAAGTAGACCCCTGTAATTAAGGTTTAGAAAAGATCTCCTCTTCTGTCCATCCAAGAGTTCACTTAAAACAGAGCTGGTACCCAAGCCAGAAAGGCTGAGCTAGTCAAATCAGCTCAACCTTTTTTTGTGTTAAAATCATGGAAAAAGCAAACTAGAAATGTTTCTGAAAAACACCACCACTCACTGCTGTCCAACCCAGAATCAAGAGCCCAAACTCTGGGCCTTCCCAAGCTCTATCTGGTAAAACAAAGGAAACCCATAGCATGTCACCTTGCCCCCCAAAATTATTCCACACTTACCACAGGCAAGACTAATAACTGAAATTACTAAAGAACTTATTTTGGTTTTCAAGTTACAGGGTGCTGGGCTTTTTTTCAGACTAGAGTATACTAGCTTTACCAAGCCCGAGAAATTTGCAGCTCTACCCAAGGCAGCCCCTCAGAAGCCACAGGAGTTAATGAGCAAGATCTGCCCTACAGCCACAAAGACCATTTCCCAGGAGACACAAGAATAGTCACCTCAAATACCTTTATTTGATTGTGACTATAAAAGCCCCTCTTGGTCAGAGTGGAGTGGCTGAACCAGCTTGCAGGCAGCTCTGGGACCATGAGACTGGGAACAGCTGAGACATTCCAGGAAAAAACATTTCAGCTGGTAACTGGCACGAAACAAGTATGTTTTACCACAACATTTCAGGACATGTCAAGCAAATCCCCAGTGTTCCTCACAGCACTGTCATAAGTATGAACAGCTATTATGCTTGATATGTCTCATAATATGAATAATGATGGATTTATTACCAGTTACTTCCTCAGTTGCTCTGGTTTATGACCATTGTATAATAAGATACAGCTACACATACCTTACATAATCTTCTGAAACTGTGAAGGTGCTATTTTTATGTTCTTTAAGTGTTCAAGAGCAATAGTAACATTTTTGTTACAGCTGAGTTGCTCAATAAAAAGCCCCACCTAGCACTGACATTTCATATTCATTTTAAAACAATGCAACACCACATGTCCATTTTCTTAAAAAAAAAAGGAATAAAGACATCATTGCTCAGATTCACATTTCAGTACATAGATCAGACACAAGGTTAACAGAAGTTCTTCTCCCTACCCCCCCACACACACTGTAGAAAACTCCCTTCAACAGGCAAAGCTTGCAAATAGAGGCAGCCTCTGGAGATGCTCTGCAAAGCCAGGTCTAGTCTAGCTTGTTTGCTTGTGTAGCTCCATAACGTGTCAGAATTCACAGAGAAAAACCCTATGTGGGGTCTTCAGAAAAATCAGAAGGCTTCCCTGGCCAGGCTGGCCCAGCAGTTTGCTAGCACCAAATGGAGAGGGGACCCATTCTCCTCTTTCTCTCATTTCTTTCTCTCTTTCCCTTGAAGGGCACTTCACCTTGGCTGCCCCACTACATACTTCCAATAGCTGATCCCATCCTCTAATCCAGAAGAAAAGCAATCCCAGAAAAAACAAGTAGGCAGGACAGCTTTCTACCTGGTTAAAGAGTCAGCCATGAACATGTGTAGTGAATGACCAAGTTGGCCTGAGATAAGAGCCCCAAACACTCTGACAAAAATCTTTCAGTAGGACTGAGCTCTTAGTATGGCCCGTATCTTCGAGAAATGAAGATCTGCCTCTCTTCCAGGGGAAAAGCTTCTTCATCTCTTCATATTGTAGATTTTTCCGTAACAAAAATTTGTATTTCAGCACTCCAAAAAAGGAAAAAGCAACTTGGATCACTGATGACTGCACACTAGCAGTCTCCCTGAAACTCTACCAAGCACTGCCAAATTGACGTGATAGGCTACTTCACATCACCTACAGAAATGTCACCTTAGCTCATCTGAATTTGAAGTGAAACAGACCTGAAGAACAAACCTTGTAAGACAGAGATGGATACAAAGGTCCCAAGAAGTTCTCAGAGACAAATACAAGCAAAAGGACAAGTCAGGCTGTTACGGCACAAGACTCGTTCATTTGCTTCACTTTTCAAAATGGCCCAATTTCCACACACACACGAACTTCTCCTGCTCCTAGGAAGAAGAGTTAAACTATCTGCAAGTAAACCAGGACAAATTATACATTTACCAAAATTAGCTAAGACTAACAAGACATCTTGCAATGTCATTCTCCTAGCGAAGGCTGTACCAACCGTACTACTTGCCAAAGGACACTGGGGAGGGAAGTTGCCTACAACAAGTCAACTGGGTGTTGCAAGCATCACCACATGCCTAAACTCATCCTGACCTGCACAGCATCAGCTGCAACATTCTTTGCAATGCTCCTCTGACTTTCCATGTGTTAACAACGTAATCCACCTGTGCTATCAAGGAACTCCACAGAGATTTTTTTCTTGACTTTTTTAGCATCAGCTCTAGAAAATAAAAACGAATGCAAAACAAGCCTGAGCGCACATCAGAGATGCCAGCAACCCAAACAGCATTTGCTCTGCACTCCTACAGCTCATCTTGTAGCCTCCTTGCTCAATTCTCCCAAGGCCTTTCGGAAAAAAAAAAAAAAAACCCACACAAACAAAACCAATGCCTCTTCTGAAACCTTTCAAATGTTAAACATCATGACTACAGGCAATGTTATAATAGCCTACCAGTAAAGAGCACCAAAAGCTATCAGTTCGTGAAAATATATATAATCTGTGACATTATTTTGATCATTTCTAGAGCATAATAATGGACTATTTTGATTACTTTCCCCCTACACGGCCTTCAATAAGAACCATCACTTAAAAACAAAAACGAAAGGTAGGTGCCCAGCAGTCAGGGAGTAAAAACAAACCAAACCAGTGAAAGAGAACAAAACAAAAAACAACCAACCAACAACAAAAAGCTCAAAGAAATGGAAAACCCACACACAAAAAACCCGCTTTTGGCCTCAACTTTTTGGACTTCAGGATTCCTAGAATGAAGTATTTCATCACAAAACAAAAAACAATGTTAAAGCTGGTGAGCTTTTTCACAAGTATTAAAAATGCATGGATTCTGTCTAGAGTATAGATGCTAACAGCAAATCTGCCTCTAGCCTAAGATTTAGCAGCAAGTAATACTTTGTCCTTGGAACTGTGCTGCACAGATATCCCCCTCTTGGAAATTGTTTACTACATTCCTTGCTGTGACCATGTACAGTAACTGGAACATCAGAGAGCTGGACAGGACAGACAAAAGCAACCTGACCCACCAAGAAAGCGTCTGCCAGCACTCAAGCCACCGTTCTGCAAAACATCAAGGCCTGAATTCTGACATAATCCCCTGACATCTCGGGTGATGTCAGCACAAGCAGCTATTAGAATGAAGAATGATCACCCACAAGACATTAATTCAGGAAGAATCAATGGCTTTGCAATACATATCTCTCCCTCAACATTCTCCTAAATGGGCTTTAATACATGAGCCAGAAGGGAAAGCAGGCCTTTTAAGAAAGGCTTTGGCACAAGGCAAAAATATCGTGAGCTTCTGAGTTTTTAGCTTTTCCAGCTCCTTGAAGCCTGATTCCATACTTGAGTTTTGATATAATAAAAGCTCCTCGTTCCTTTCCAAGGATGCTCAGAGCTTTAACAGTTCACTAAGCAAGACCAACCTACAGATTTTACCGTCCCCCAGTCCTTCTCAACCCCCCCCCCAATTCCCATCTAAGGGGAGAGAACATTCTCCTATATCTGAATCCGTACCTAGTTGTTTGGCAGAAATGAACATCATGGAAAAGAAGGGAAGAAGAAGGGAGGGGGGAAAACAACAACAACAACAACAACAAATCACTTTCTCATTTTTACTTCAGCATTTGGAAGCTTCTGCTCTAATCATTTCTAATACAAAACCATCTTGTTCTACCATCCACCATTAAAATAAAGATCTGCGAAAATTCTGTAACAGTTTCTCCTCTAGAAAAGGACCCAAATCTGTGCGGCCAGCTAGTTTTGAAATCTGAAGCACCCTACAAACATACGAAGCATGCGGAGACACAGACTCCCATTGCAACTCCCTGACCATGAGTATGTTTAAGTGTCAAACCGTTCCATGATAGGAACATCTGCATGAAGGAGATTTGGGTGACATTTCAAGGATTCAAAGCTTAAATAGCACCTGAGATGTCCTGGAAATAAAGGTAATAAAAGGAAAAAAACAGCTTCTGAAAACTCAGACTGTGCTACAAACAACATGAGTCAGGACAGAGCTGCAGCCACTTGATCAAGTCATCAGAAAGACAGAATGTAGATCCTGCACATTGAAAGAAGTTTCCAAGTGTTCATCAAGTGCTAATCTCCACCATGAAAAGAGTCTACAGACTTAGAGATACTCCCTGCTTATTGATTTTCTCACCAGGGATGCATAATGGAAGAATGATAATGGTGTCATGGAGTATTATCCACCCTTATCTGCAGCCTTTGGCAACCACAGGCTCAGCTTCACAGTGGCTGCTCAGTTTCTCTGATTTCTCTGTTGGCAAATTCTACAGCAGTAAGCATGAAGGGAGTGCAAGGACCACGCTCTGAAGTTTACTTTGTGAACAAATGTAGAAATCCCCACCACTGCTCAGCAGGGGAGTTCCTTCCCACTGGGCTACAGGCTTATTACAAGAGGATGGCATGGCATTTCCTCTATTATTTGCCTGCCAGGAAAGTAATTTCCTATTTTTGTCCTGTTGAGAACTAGTAGAAGCTGGCATTAATGGAGGCTGGGAAGAAGCAGAGGCTGGTTTGCTAGTGGTTTAATCAAACATGTGTTTACAATTACCCCATTCATCATGATCTGCCTGTGTAAGACTGCTTTTTTGGAATTTACCCATGTTCCTTAGGTTTGGCCTCCACAAAAGCTGCAACAGACACACTAAGAAATACATTGTCTGACTAACACTGCTGGAGCAACAGAACTGTCCAATAGTTAATACTGTAATCATTAATGCAACTGTTGGGCATTAAGATCAACAGAGCCACTCCACTTGCTGCTGTTGGCCAAAGGATGACAGCTTAGCAGCAGGAGGGTAAGATAATGGGAAAACCTCTTGCAGTCTTCCTCCCAGTCCAACAAAAGAATACAACTGAAATAGGACACCACGTTTCTTTCTCAGATACTCTACAGTATCTGCCCGCAGGAAGAGAACGCAGAGACAGTCGAAGTGTTCCCAGCAAACTCATCTAGGGCACTCATCACCTCTGCACACAAGGACCATGACTATTACCGTATAGTCCCAAAGCTCTTTTCAGAAATACACTGCACAGTATAATTAAGACTTGCAAGTCCCCTCACCCTCTCCCCCATTCTCATTTCAGGAAAAAATAAGAAAAGTCTGTCCCACCTTCATGTAGTAAATATCTCACTGCTAATCCTTTCTCCAGGAAGAAGTCAAACTATTCCAGCAAGCAAGCCTTATCCCATCATACCTGAACCAGCATAATCTCACAGCCAGAAGTCTCAAAAGCTGCTAAGAGCTCCAAGAGAGGCACATTTCACCATGGTAACGAGGTAGACTTTCATTCCATGTGCCTAGGTTATGCCAGATCTAGTCTAGCAATCTAAAAGCTTGATATAACCTGTAATTCTCCTTCATACCATACATCAGAGAACTACACATTTTCCTCCACCATTTTCCTCTCTCCAAAGTTATCACTTGATATGCAAAGACATAATGATTTACCAAAAATGACTTTTCAAAGGTTTCTGAAAAACTTGGGGAGGAAAAATGTCCCTCAGACTAACTTGCAGTATTAATCATGTGCTATATCATCCACACTGCTGGAGAACGTCCGCTACTCTGCTAAAAAGATCACCCACTTAACAACCCGTCTTCATGAGGGCCAGCTTCTGCCATAGCCATTTAGAAATGTTAATCTGCATCTCCCCACGGGTTAACTAATTGGGATGCAATTAACAGGTTTCATTAAAAGCGCTCTTGGCTTGTAAATGAGCACTAATGTTGGGTTTTGAAGAACCTATGTGATTCATCCTATACTTTTGTTCAATCCACACCTGAGTTGCTGGTCCTTTCCACTACAGGTCATTTGCCTTTAAAACTCAAGCAGCCACATAGCCACCGCTGCCACCACCACCTTCTCCTAACAGAAAGTGACTCACTCAGTGCTCAAAACCTCATGCTTTTGTAAGCATCTTCCAACAAGTTTTCAAGTTCATTGGCAGCACTGGCTCCTCACCATTTAACAGAAATTGCTTGTCTTTTCTGTTACAGAGGTCAGGAAAGACAAGACCGTTCACAAGGGCACTACTTCAAAGTAGGGTTTGAACTTCTAATGCCTTCAGTCCTGATAGCCGCGTCCCTTTGCTCTGCATGAACCGCTACATCTGCAACTTATGAAACACTCTATGCAAGCAAATAGGGAGATTAGTTTTCAGGCAATAGATGCACATCAGTGTGAATGTTACAACCTCTCAGAGTTTCAGGATAACTTAGCACTGGTGGTGACTCACTTCATGAATTCCTCAGTCTTCAGTGCTCCTATGCACATCCTAAGTCCAAAAGCTGCTAGAAGCCACAAACACCACCACTTTCAGATGAACGTACCTGTATGAAAAATCTAGTGCCTGTCTCTCTCTCACATCAGGTATCTGCTGAACAGACAGTACCCAGGGGAATAACACATGCCAGAAAAGGGACTGCAGAACCAGATCTCAAAGTTAGGCTATTCTGGTTGCTTTGTCACTGAAGAGGTAACAGTCTGTTTGTAGACAGCCTCATAGTGATCAACAGTTTTCTTTCATGCCGCACTCACAGTGGAGTCTGGCTTTCTTAGGTAGTCCTCTCTACATCCCCAACACAGAGGAGCCATTTCAAACTAATGGGAGAACTGCTGCCCAAAAAGATCATTCAGTTCAACAGATGGCATGAGAATAGAAAAGACCTGGCACAGGACTAGTTCAGACAGTTCAACAAGTATAAAGAAAGTCAATGAGGTGACATCTGTTTTCTCAATAATATTACGCTCCATAACAACTAGTGGTTTGGGAGAAAAAGTGACAGGAAGCCAGACTACTTGGCCACATCCAAGTTTAGGTTGCATAGTGCTCTCCTAACCGGCAGGCAGGGCAAGGATAGCAGATCGGTAAGTTCGATGCCAAAGGACTCCTTGGCCATGTCATTCCTCAGAATTCCTAAAAAGATTGTGGAGTTTCACCTTTTAGGAAAAGGATCTCCATTCCTAGATTGCCCTAGGTGAGGAGTCACAACTGGTATATTTTGGATATGCCCAGGAGCAGGTCCAGTTTCCAAGAAAAACAATCCTAACTTCTTAGCCTGCCTTCCTACAGAGGGAGGCTTATGCAATCACGCTGTAGCCAAGCCAGTTGGCAAGTTTCACACAAGCCTGACAGAAGCAGAGGTCTCTAGGAGTTATCTTCCTTGTTTGTGAAAACACCAGACCAGGTGGGCACAAGTAAGAAATGCTGCACTGTGAACTGGCATGAATACCCTCATAATTGAGACAAATCCAAAGAAAAGCAGGCTTCCTTAGTCTTAGTTTGGACAGAAACACTGGCTTAAAATAAAGAAAAGCATCTTCCCTTGACTCCACTACTGAAGTTCACACAGGGGTTTAGAGTAAAAAAGCCAGCAGAACCAGTAAGGATTCTGCACCACAGCGTTTCTGTAACCAGTGTAGTTTTTACATCAGCAAATACTTCAGTGCATCCTAAAAATGCACACCACTGGTCATCAAAAGGCACCTCTTTCATCTCCTTCCCACCAGCTTCCAGGTGTCTAAAGAAGCACCTGAGTACACTTTCCACACACACACCTCCCAAGACAAAGCTCAGCTGGTCTAAGCAAAAGTTTTGCCTAGAAATCTGGCCTCATTTAGGACTGTCACCATAAACCTCCATAACTGTGTGTACAGAGGCACAGCAGAAGGGAGCAGAAGAGCAACAGCATGGTCCCACTCCGTGTGGCACTACCCCGGAGCCCTCCTGGCTAGCCCGCTGCCACCACCACACACACCCAGGGAAGCTGCCAGTGCCTCCCAGTCTAGAAGGACATCTGCTAGTTCGGTGCTGTCAGAAAACAAACTCTCAGCACAACACTCCGATGCTGCTGGCAGAAGTGCCACATGACCCAGCTATGCCTCTCCTCTGCCAGCTGGGAACTCCCCGCCTTGGAAGGATCCCTTCGCCAGAGAGATCCAGATACTTTTCGCCCATTTACACCCTGAGCGCAGCTGAGAACACAACCAAACATTTCTAAAAAAACCTTTGTGACAATTCTTGCTGGAGTCATTTAAGTGCTCGCCAAGAAGAGGGCTACAAATATTTGTTTTATTCACAGAGCACATGGTATATATGCTTAAGCGGAACCAAAATGCAGAGACCCACTTTGCACTTAGGCAGCGCTTCTGGGCTACCTAATACAATACACAGGAATATGCTACTGAAGTCCAGGTGCGGCTGTATCTGAGGATGAAAGCCAACTCACACAGCACTAAGGGAGGGGATATTTTGATTTAAAAAAAAAAACAACCAAGAAAAACCATGGAACTACCACAAGATCTTTAATATGTAGCCAGGGCAAACAAAACCTACTTTAAGAACAAATAAAGTCCAAGTGAAGAAAATAAATCAGGGTATAACATGGTAAAATGATCACTGGAGGCAAGCGTCAAGGTCTGCTGCTCCCTCAGCTTACCGTATGCAATAAGGCTACCAAACATTGCTCTTCAGGCTTTGTTGCTTGCTCTGTTGTTTTGGAGAGTTCAGCTTTGGAGAAAGAAAACCCAAACAGCCTTGATATTAGCATATAACTGTACAAAGACAGCCAGAGGAACACACCTCTGGAACAGCTCTCCTCCTTCTGCTGCCCTGCCAGGCAAGCCCTCCAGGAAGAGTAACGCTGCATTCGAACAGCATCCTGCTGAGCCCCGCACCCTACCTATGGCACATGAAGAGCATCCTGCTGACCCCTTGCACCCTTCCTCAGCCCCCGAAAAATTATGAAGCACAGCCAGAGCTTCCATTTAAAGTTTGAAGCATGTTTCCTTTTTCCATGCAGGTTTCCTAATCTCCATGTGTTTGTGGTTGTTTTTTTTTTTTAACCTGTCCTCATAACTCACTCCTTTTAATCCTAGGATTAGCCCTGTTGCCCTTCTCCATACCTTTTCTAGAGCTTTAAGTACAACTAGTCTCTAGAAGCAGGAATAGATTGAGTTGGAGTGTTAACAGATCGCTGCTATGTGTCCTACAAAAATTTCTGTTAGAAGGAGTAATCGCTCAGTCCCTTGACGAGGCAAACACAATTTCAGCTGTTCCTTAGAAGCACAGCTTCAGGTGGTGGCTACCCACGTCCATCCTTTCACCCTCTCACTTCCTCCCCAAACCCAAGCTCTTTTCTTCTTCAGCGAAGGGAAAAGCAAACCACATTCTCCGGGGCTTTTTTAGAAAAGCCCATCAATGCCGCTCTGACATACCAGCAACACATGTTCCCATTTCGACAAACGGGAACGTTGCAGGCAGACCACCACTTCAGATGGAGTGGGGCTCCGAGCTGCTGATTCAGCACTTTCCATCCCGCTGGCAACACGGAGTTATGCGACGCTTCAAAGGAAAGCGGGGGGAAAGCGGGAAGGCGGGGGGGGGCTGGCACCTCAGCAGCAGAAGCGGGCAAGAGGATTTTGCGGGAGTTCATCTGCCAAACCAATTAACTGGGAACCGCTCTTACGGAGATGCCTCAGCCCCAGCCCCAGCCCCAGCGAGCAGTGCCGGAGTTACACAATGAGACGCCCGTGTGAGTGTGAGTGCGCGGCTCTCCCCGGCGGGGAGCGGGCGAAAACCGGCGCTCTCCTCCCGTCGGGGCTCCCCGGGGCTGGCCAGGGGCTCCCCGGCGCGGCGGCGCGCAGGGCCGCGCTCCCGCACCCGGCTCCCCGGCGACGGGCGGCCGCCGCTCCGCCGAGCGGAGGAGCAGGAAGGCGGCAGCGCTAGAGGTGGCGTTTCTGCCAGCCGCCCGCGAACACCGAGCGGCGGGCGGGAGCAAGCCGGGAGGACACGGGGGAGTTTCGGCAGCGGTCGGCGGGGCAGGTCCTCACCCGCTCCCAGCGCGGGGCGCCGGGAAAGCCCGGCTCCCGGCACCGCGGCGGAGAGGCACGAAGCAGCCGAGCAAACACAACGGCGGCAAGGAAGCTCCGAGCCGCTCCTCCGGCCCCGCGGCGAGGGCTGCCCGCCGGGCGGCGAGAGGTGCGCGGGGGGCTCGCCGGCGGCCCCAGGAAAAGGAAGTTTGCTCTCCTCCTCCGCCTCCCACCGGCCTCCGCCGCCGAGGAGCCGGCAAGCCCTCGCTCCCCCCACCCCCGGCCCGGCCTCCTCCCTGCGCCCCCCTCGGCCCCTTACCTGCTGGGCGGCCGGGCCCTGCCCGCCGGGCGCCGCGACCCGCCAAGTTCCGGGCGGGCGCAGGGGGAGGATCGTGCGCGGCGGCGAGGACGGGAGCGCGGGCGGGGATGGGGCTTCTCCGGGCGGGGGCGGGCGAGCCCGCAGAGCCACGCGCCTCAGCGGCGACAAAAATATTAAAAATTTTTTTAAAAAATTTTAAAAAACGCAATTAAGCAAATGAACAACGGAGAGAGAGAGAGAGAGAGAGGAGGGGGAAAAAAAAAGGGGAGGGGGGGGAGGGCAAAGGGCAGCGCGGACGTTGGCGCCTCCGCCACGGCGACCTGGAGGCTGCGGGAGGGACCCGCGGAGAAAACTTCGCCGCCCGCCGCCGGCTCGCGCTGCTAACGGCGCCCGCCTCGCGCCCAGCTGACTCCCGGCCCCGCCCCGCCCC
>JAVSBS010001098.1:0-39325 GCA_033124195.1 Coracias cyanogaster | reverse complement strand
CCACAGCATCTGAGTTCTCTGGTGGTGCAGATGCATACTCAGGTTCACAATTTGTTTTTTGAAAGGTCTCCTAGAAATTTGTTTCAGCTTCACTTTTTGCTTCAGTAAAATGTAACATTTCAGTCAAAGAATGTAGACTTAACTGGTACAGACAGGTCTAAAGTGAGGTTACCAGAAACCAGAGGTTGTAATGAAGAGAGTTAGTAATCCCCTTTTGAAAAGAATGGGTCATCTTCTTGGCGCCACACAGGAGACATTTACTCAATCGTGCACCGGTTCTGTGGGTGCCATTCTCTTGGGCTGGTAATCTGGCATTTTTTTACCAACGCTATGCTGCTCCTGAAAGCACAATAACCTGGGCTTTGGGGAAACAGTTTAGATTAATACTCTTCAGGTTACCAATTAGTGTTAATGTTATTTTCCTGTATGTATGCTAACAGAAACTAGGAGTCCCAGATGAGATCAGTGCCCCATCCACTGGTGCGGCCTATTTTACATACTGCAAAACAAGCACTGTCTCAGGAAGCTTGTAGTTAAATAGGCAAGTCAGGCACAAGCTGAAGGCAACAAAATACTAGAATTTCCACTATAGTGGTTGCAGAACAAGACACAGATTTAGTTACTTGATCGGGATAATCCAGGGAAAGGAAAGAGAGGTTTTCAGAGGCAACTAACTCCCGCTAAAGCAAGCATGGGAGTGATGTGCCAACCTGCCATTTGTGCCTTTGAAAATTTCCCCAGGGAGTCTATTGTCAAGCCAAGCATTGAACTCTGATCTTCAGTTCCCCACCAGACAACCAATCCTTTCTGCTTTAAGTGTTTTTAATTGAAAAATGCCATCTGAACAGTGTCTGTAAAGAATTACTTTTTCTCAGAACCTCCAAAAGAAAAGCAAAATGATGTGCTGCAGCAATAAATTAACCAGTGATCAAAATAAAAACCACGGTCTTGTTATGAAAACCAGAACTGGTGGGTAAATACTGTGAATTTATGACACCACTGACAAAAAATCTACTCTGGTAAATGTTAATACTTTCAGAACTAAAGATTTTTGGTTTAATTATTAAATTATTCAAGTATCTTCTGAACAGACTTTACATGCAAAAGCTACAAATTGTTTAAAAATCAAGCAGAAGTTTACCCCTTGGTTTTCTGCAGGCACTATTTATATCTGTGTCAGTGTTCGTTTCAGAGGAGAGAATAAAACTGAAGCCCACATGACCCTATCTTACTCTCCCCAAATAGTAGTAACGTTTTTCCTTTTTTATAGAGTTGAACGTATATTAACTTACACATTCTCATCGCTTCATGAGGATGTAGACTCTCTCCCCATTTTGCAGTTTGGGAAACAATGACAGAACTCAAGGTTGTACAAATCCAGAGAAATCATTGGAGTCAGATTACGCTTCTGGAGTGACCCATGTTTAGGCCACTCCAGCACGTCCCCTAATAATATTTTACAAGCCTGAGCCATCTGTGTGTGATGAGATCAGAAGTAAGGAAGTCTGTAGCTGCCAAGAGCATTTTAGCTTGCAGAATTGTACAACTACAAAGAAATCCTATGGAATCAACAATGGAAGCTGAGAGAAAAATTCATACTGAACTCTTTTGGACTATTTTATTTGGAGACAATTTGTTCTTGTAAAATTTTTAAGGGTTAAGTCTTTCTTTTGCACACCTAATTGTTACTAACCGTATTGTAAGCTCTGCATACATTATCAGTAGTCTCCAAAATGGCTCATCCCATATTTTGCATATATATATATACTATTTGTGCTGCACCTTTCTGTGCAATTGTAGAGGTAGCCAACCTTTTTTACTAGGCTGCATCCCAGTGCTTTACCTTCCTTCCCCTCATGCACACACATTCAGGAGTACCCCAGACAAGAACACCCCAAGAATTCTCTATCCACTTCTGACCCATGGAGCTCTTGCCAAGCATGGACCTCAGAGATATGATGGACTCATTACTTACATTTTCCTGCTTTTATTTGTTTTAAGAAGTACTTCACAAATGCAAATAAATACAAAGGATAGGCTTTTCAAAAGCTCTGAGTATCAGTCTGGCTCTTCTCCCTTTGAGGACAACCAGGACTTGACTAGCACAGAGATAGAATTAAGCCAACACAGAGCATTTTAAACGCTTTCAGTCATAGCCAGAGAATTTATAATCTTACAAAAAGAATAAATTGATTAATACTGAAGTTGACCAATGGATATGAATCTTTAGCTCTCTAAAACAACTCCAATTTGGAACAAAGTCCCTTGAGTTTTTGTTTTGGTTACTATGGGTTAAGTTCTATTATGGTTTCTTCCAGTTTGTTTTATTAGAAAACGGTATTTATTTGACTGTGGTATGCTACCTAAAATTGTTATAATTTGTTTCTTTATTTCCATAAACATTGCTGTGTTTATTTTGGAAGGGTGGTTACTTAAGGAAAAAAAAAAACAAAGTAAGCATAGAAGATACATTGGTTATCTCTCATATCTAATTTTCTCTTGTAATCAGTGTATATAGTTTTCCTATAGCACCAATTTAACAAAAAAAAAAAAAAAGGGAGAGGGAAGAGAGACATTAGAATCTATTTTCAGGATGGCATATCAGACCACACGCACTTACAGGGTAGAGTAGATTTGTTATTTTGGGCAGTACTGTGGAACTTATGAGAAGCTTTCTTTTTTTATACAAAGTTAGTTCAGAGTAGATTAAAGTTTATTTCAAACTCAGCATATTTGACCTCAAGCATCATAAGAGTCATGCAGAATTGGCTCATGCTATTAAATTCCTACAGCGAACTCCATAATAATGATTAATTTCTTTCATAAACTCTCTTCATAATTAATACAGGTTTCATTGTGGGCACTGCTATTCTCATATTGATTATCTCTACAATTTAGATTGGACTCGTAAAATGATGTCTTTGTTTACTCTGATGACCAGACATTTATTTTACTTGGATAACTCTAATCATTTGTGAACTGAACTGGGGATATTGCTACCATAGAAATTACAAATATTTCAGAGCTGTTTCGTGCAAGAGCAGGGATAATTTTTTGGCACCTGAGATTAATAATACTTTGGTGTTCTCTGATGCCTCTCATCTGAGAATCTGAGTTCTTTATGAACATCAATTAATTAAGCTTTAAGACACCCTCCTGAAATAGAGAAGCATTAGTAGCCTCTTGCACTGATGGATAAACTCAGATTTAGAGATGTTGACTGACTTACTCAAAGTCACCTGCTAAGTTATCATTAATATAACCCAGATTTGTTGATTTCCAATCTTTTCCTTCAGTTGTGAGGAGTTTCTTTCTCCTGGCATGATAATTTTTAATGTGGCGTAGTTCCTTTGGCAATATACGCTTTTAAAAAAGTTATAATGGCTGGGGATGCGTTAGCTGCCTGAAAAGTGTGGTCCTTTCTTGTCACATGTTTCTTCTCAAAAATAATGTAATTTTATTTCCAGGATTCTCTCATAAGTGGCAGTAAAATAAGTACACTTTTAAGACTCTAATAATCTCTTTTGGAAAAAAAGGGATTTTCACATTTCTGACAGACTTCAGGAGAAGCAGCTTTAGTGAGAAAAGCAGAAAATAAGGAATGATGAGATGAAGATTTGAGTGTACTGAAGGAAAAGAGCCACAAAGCAGATTTTGTAACATTACTCTGTACACTTTATACAATATTATGCAACAGGTGAATCTTCCTCTTGGTCGGTCCTGTGTATTAACAATATAAATCCCCCTTATTACAATACTTTAAAAACCTCTCCTCATATAGCTCCAGTCCTGAGAGATCCCAAGAGTGGGGGCAATGTATTTTGTTCCATTGCCCAGACTCTGAAGGGTCCCAAGTCCCATGGGAGCTACTGAGCTCTCCTTGTTTTGTTAACTTCAGAGGGTGCCAGGGGAAGTTGCAGTGCCTAGCAGAAGGGAATCTTTGGAAAGCCTTGGAGATAAAGAGGAATTCCCGTTTTTTAACTGAATTCAGCCATCCTGCTGTTGCCAAACCTACAGGCAGGGAGGGGGAGATGTGGATGTAACAAGCAGCACATATATCCATATTAATACTTGCAGTACAACATCCCCCATGCCTGAGGACAGTAAGTGCAACTGAGGACATAGTAGAGTTTACGAGAGTACCTCACATGTTGAGATGCTTTATAGTCCCCCCTGTGAATAGCCTAGCGAAAACCATATGTGAAATATAAATATACTGGGACTTAAAAATGGAGCTGCATTCCAGCCTTTTAAGTAAATTTTGTAACATGCTGCATCTGAGGGCTTAATGTGTGTTGTAGCCAATGCTAGCTGGAAAATGCACGGCTTAATAAATGCAGCGTGTACTGGAGACACTAGAGGGTCTGATGGAAGATGTGAAAGGAGAACAAGAAGATGGTGGAAATATCACATTTTAGTGAAAGAACAAATCCAGTTTGAACCAACTAGCTGCTTGCTTCCTTCGGTCCGAATGCAACAATGAACTCTGTTGTCATGCTGAGTCAGTTGGCAGTGACTCACTTTATCAGTCTCAAAATTGTCCGGCATTTCATCAGAACTGGATTGCACAATGGGTTTTTCCTTTTCCCCCTTTTTTTTTCCCAATACACTTGTAATATTAATAGGCACATAAATCATCTGACATTAACATGTTTCCTCATTAACTTTTACTTTTTTAATTATAAAATTAGTAATCATACAACTTCCCAAAGAGGGAAATACAGTACTCCCAAACCTGACTTGAAATTCTAAAGTGCATGCTTCCTTAGTTATGCACATCTCTCAGTTAAAAATAAGTTAAAGCCTTTTGTTACTTTCCACAGGATATTGGCATAGCTAACGTACGCTCACAATTGTTCAGCTGAGCTATGTGTTCTCTATTGGGTGTGGAGAGAAGATTTGTATGTGGAAATAGCAGCCAATTTATCAGAGTTGAATTTTTCTCCCCGGCATGACTTTTTTGGTTATTTCTGCAAAAGCTTATCAGAAAAAACACTCAAATATAGCATTTTATCCACTGAAACAGTGCATGCATGTGATACGATTTATTTCACAGGCATATTTATTCCTTAAACACAAAAAGACACATTGTCTAAAATGTAAAGTGTGTGATCTTGTAATTAAAAAATAAGAAGATCCTCATGGTCTCTGTAATCTGTGAAAAAGTTAGTTCTGTGAGGCTTTAAACCTAACTATGCCGATCAGTGCACTTCACCAGGTTCTTTGATTTTAGCACCTATGCTGTTACACAGTTTCTATCAAAGTGAAGTGAATAAACTAAAAATGTGTAAAAAGTGATGCTGAGTTGGCTGGACAGCAATGCATCTGTTCTAAAATCCAGCATTTCTAAGTTCAGCCCTCTTTTCTGCCCTAATTCAACATCTCTATATTTCCACCTGCATGTTTAAATTGTATTCAATCAAACCCATTTTGTAATTGCTTATTTAAGGCAAAAATACAGATCTTCAGTTTTTAATCTTAGAAGATTTGAGATTTCTGGAATATGTTCTGTGCCTATCCCAACCTCGACATCCTATCCTGGATTTAATCCCATCCCGTCTGTGTTTGGAATCAGTCCTGGTGGCTATGAAATGGAAAGCTTCCAAGTGTCTTTGAATAATTTTTTAATTTTGTTCTTCAGTGGTTCTAGTTCTTTGTTGTTAATTAGATCAAACCACATTTCCACTGAGGCTGTAACAGTAGTGTCATCAGCCTGTAATCTGTCAAGTCCCTCTGAAACCTCCTTCAACTGCTTTTGTGAATTTAGTACTTCTCTGCAAAGTTCCTTGCAGAGTAAAATGTGTGCTATTTTTTGATCAAAGTCCTTCTTGTTCTCAGTGCAAATTTCAAGACACTTGTTGATGCGAATGTAGACGTACATGTTCCTGAGAGGAACACTGAGTGTCTCTGGGAACCAGGGACATCAGTCTTCCTTTTTCATTCAATTTAGCTAGGCTACTGCTTCTTTTTTTTTTTTTTTTTGGTTGTTATTTTTTCACTTGGTGTGGTTGAAATACAGCAGTGAGCAGCTGCATAGCAGAAACAGAAGAAATCGTTTTAAACATTGTTTCAATTTTGTTGTGGTTGTCTAACCAAGTAGTAAAGACATCTTTCGCATGTTTTTCACGTGGCTCTCGGATGGTGTTTTGGTAACACTGCGCCAATATTTCTAGTTTTCATTTTGATACAGAATTAATAGCAGCATACAAGGATGTACATTTCTTTGTCTGTATGCCATTAGGAGGTCATTTGTCATGTTCAGCTGGCCAACCTGCACTGATTTTGCTGTTGAATGCTGTTACTACTTCTTTTATTTTCCCCCATTTCTTCATTCGGAGATTCTTGTAGTGGACAGCTGAATTTGCAACTCTCTAAAAGAAATGTTTCAATTATTGCTATCAGTTGCTCCTTTTGTGTCTCATTGAAGGCAATATCAAGATAAAATAAGGTTGCATCTGTCTTGATAAGCAGGGCTTTACCTTCTAGCATAATCAACTAGTAAGCTTATTTCTGAGTCTTCAAGACACAAAGGTGTCTAATGTTGAAGAGCATCTAGGAGGTTTGGAACACAGATTTAAATTGTCATCGCAGCGACATTTAATAATGATAATGATAGCACTAAAAACATCTCACTTTCAGGATCATCAAACTCATCAGAATTCGGCTTCAGTAGTTTCACTTTAAAAAGAACATCTCATCTTGAAGGGTCTGCAGAAATGAATTGTCTGCACTTTTTGAGATGGATGTGAATTCATCTTAAGGTCGTCTTGAACAATTTTTGACAATTCCTACACTATACTGTTAATTATCTTGGGGTTTGTATTACTTTGGTACATGCATACCCTTGTTTCCTGTTGCTTTCTTCATCTTCCCTTGAAATCAAATAAATTAATATTCTTATATGTGTTAACTATTAAGTCCCAGTTGGTAACACTGTTATCTTTAATATTAACAGTAGAGCAAGAAACCCGCTGTCTGGATTTGACAGTTAGGATTGAAAGCCCGAGTGAGACCGCTAGCTTTCATTAGACCCTTGTTATAGATGCTCAGACTACTTAATGGCAGTTTTTAGATCCTAAAAATATTGCAAGCTCATGTTCAAAGCTAGTTTCATTTATTACTTTTTTTTTGTAGCATCTGATGACAAATGATTCCATCAACTAGCAGCATCTCTCTCAGCAGACCCTGAAAGCATTGCTTGTATAAGCAGGTAGTCAAAAGTGTACTTTTTTTGCTGTCTTTTACAAGGGACAGAAATCATTGTATTCTTGTCACTTTCCTATTAAGTTTTAGAATGTTTACATTTTTCATTTGCAGATTGAAATTAGAGCCTAATTTTTCAAGCATCACATGTTCCTATTCTTTGTTATTTCCATGTAAATGTTTCTAAGGGGCAGATCTGGAATACTGGGCAGCACCAATAGAAAAATGCCACTGGATTGTTCCTGCATCTGACACTGTAAATATAGGTATCATGACTCATGGACTCTTGGCCAAACTAGATACAAGCAACAGCAACAAAATTTAATAACATCCCCTCTGGGACCATTGAGACAGGCTGAGGAGAGTCCAACTGTAACTTGTGTTACAGTATATTCAGGCCTGACGTTTTGGGTCAAATGTATTTCTGCTTTTGAAGGCACCTGTAGATGTGACTGTCAGGGCTCTATCTCATCAATCACATCTGGGTGAGTTTTGGTTTGGTGTTTAAATGGGAGGGCACAAGGAGCACCTCTTTAAAAGCCAGTGTTCCTCAGATGCTTTCAATTCCTGAAGAGAGAGAAATATGCTAATTTACTGGTACCATACAATTTGTGCTGCTTTTGTTCATACTCGTCATTGGCATATTTAGTAGTCCTTTATAGCTTATTGCTACTTTTTTTGGCCTGCTTCTTTTTTTTTTTATTTTCTGCAACCTCTCTTACGTCTGCAAAGTAATACATGTCTCCATGCCAGTAGTACTCTCTCTGTGCAATCTTATATATAGTGCTATTAAGTGAAAATCTAGCTATCAGTTTCACAAGTAACACTTAATTTAAACTGTTTATTGACATTTTCTTAAACATGGGGGTACACATACTGCTTTAAGAGTGAGAAGGACTTATCAGGCACTTTGGGAAGTCCCAAGAAGCTTTCAGTGGGTTGGGAGCCTGGCCACAGCAGGAGAATATGTGGGGTGGTAACTGTGTGGGATGGTTTGCTCTCCAAGTTACTTCCCCAAGTACTTCCTTGTCCCCACAGGGATGGTCTTAGGTCCAGAGCTCTGCTCAGAAATTCCCAGGGCTTGATCTAGTCTTGAGTGCACATGAGGCAACTGAGTATGAAAACGCTAAGTTAGCAGGAGGGAGTTGGGTATGAACGTGCACTGAGAGGAGCAGGGTTAAGACTGCAAAGCAACCACATTTTTTTACTGTAGTGTTTTTTTTAATTACCTGCCACAATCGAAGATCTTCCCAGATGTACACAGATATCTATGACAAGCCTAAAGGCTGCAACTATAGCAGATTATTTTTTAGCCCAAACAGTATTGGCTAGGATTTTTTTTGGAACTGAATAGACTTCAGTTCAAATTCAAATCCATTTTGTTAGGGATACAATGGAGTGCTTCCTAGCCATTTAGCTGTGGCAATGGAGTGATGGTTTACTTCCAACTTTATGGTCTGCTTTTGCCACAGTTTTCAACATGTTTCCTCATCTTTAATGTACACTTCTTCTAGCTGTTAGAAAACAAATTGGAAAAATCTTCTTTTACTCTTGTAGGTAGGTTTTTTAATACTCCTTGAGGGGAATGAGCTAACTTTATCCACTTTTCCCTTATTTTATTTCCCATTTTGCCTGGCTGTTCCTTGATGGCTTTCATTCTTTGATCAATTCCATCAATTTTAATTGGAATTTTTTTCCTGTCTTCTCTTGTGATGAAAAGATATTTTCATATAATCTGTTTCTTTGGGCCCAGTGGTAAAAGGACTGTCTTTGGGAATTTGGACATCTATTTTCCATTAAAATGAATGGAATATAGTGTTAGTATCTTGCAGGGATTTGAACACCTTTGAGCTATTGTGAAGGAAATATTCTTGTTCCTCTGAAAGAGACCTCTTGCCATAGAAAGGGATGGATAATCTTGAGCTTTGAGACCTGTGGATAGAGCTAACAGCCCGTAAGTCAACTTTTTTGTTTAATTTGTCTTGCACATAACTTTTATTTTCTTGGAGGAGTAGCCTGTAAAGCAATCCCAAAGAACTTCCAACATCAAGTACTAACACAAAAGCTTACAGAAATTGTTATGTTATGGCTTCTTCAGAAAATGATATCATTTATGTCCTTCATATTTTGAGATGGGTCAGAATGAGCTGACTTCTAGCGGTAGGGTAAACTGGTGCTTTTTTCCATGATGGTTGACTTCTTGTGCTCCAAAATTACAGTTTTAATTTAGGAGGTAAAAAGCTTGTAGTTTGCTTGACTGTGAGGTTCTAACTAAAAATTGCACTAGACGTGAGCTGACACTTTTTTTTTTGTGGTCAGCGTCCTAATACAAGAAATCTTGGATGTTTGAAGCAGTGTTGATTCTGAAGACTACTGTCATTGAATTAAATGTTGGGACTATTAACTGCTTCAGTGTTGTTTTTCAAGGAATAAGGCAAGAAAAGAAGAGATAATCCTGTTACGGAGACCTTGAGCATTGTTGTCACATTTTGATACATCAAGCCCACGGTAGTGTTTAGATTGAAACAGCAGTTTGCGAGAGTAATGCTGCATAAATTCTCTTCATTATAACCCCATGACTACCTTTCTCATACCTATTTTTAAGCTGTGAATGACTGTCAGCACTAGATGCATGCATGAGCTGGATATGGTGCCTGAACAGGCAGTTCCAGCTCTCGTGACTGAGAACAGATCTATTGCACCAGGTAGCCATTAACAGGGCACTCCAAGTTTCCCCTCATAAGCCCATATCTGATAAACTCCAGTGAATTTTTATGGTGTGTTACAGCTTTACTATACAAATTCCTAGGAATTCCAGATTGAAACTCAATTTTACTTGGTTGGATGGATGCATGATGTATGGCTTGATGCTTATGTGGATTTTTTGTCTCTTGCTTGGTTCCTGGCCCACAAAGGGTCTACTGAAGCTAGTTGAGACTTTAATTTTGCTGTATAAGTAGTACCTTTGTTTCTGAAACACAAAGCTTTAAGGTATACTGGCATTTGTGATTCTAACATCTGTGTTGTTATCACAGTGTGGTAAAAACAAATGTTGATTAATTCCGAGACCACAACAGAGAGTACTTAAAGTCTTATTTGTATCCTGATTCTTACCAGTATTTTGTTGGCTTCAGAACAACTCAACAAATGGAACAATAGGACAGCCAAGTCCCATGCAACGGTACCGACTTGGGGAAGAGTGGCTGGAAAGCTGTCCAGCAGAGAGGGAGCTGGGGGTACTGATCAACAACTGGCTAGACATGAGCCAACAGTGTGCTCAGGTGGCCAAGAAGGCCAATGGTGTCTTGGCTTGTATCAGAAACAGTGTGGCCAGTAGGACTGGGGAAGTGATTGTCCCCCCATCCCCTTGTGAGGTGCTGGTAAGGCCACACCTCGAGTACTGTGTTCAGTTTTGGGCACCTCAATACAAGACACTGAGGTGCTGAAGTGGGTACAGATACGGGCAACAAAGCTGGTGAAGGGCCTAGAGTGCAAGGCTTATAAGGAGTGGCTGAGGGAACTGGGGGTGTTTAGTCTGAAGAAGAGGAGGATGAGGAGAGACATTATCACTCTCTGTAACTGCCTTAAAAGAGGCTGTAGAGAGGTGGGTGCCAGTCTGTTCTCCCAAGAAATAAGTGACAGGACAAGAGGAAATGGCCTCAAGTTTTGCCTGGGAAGGTTTAAGTTGGATATTAGGAAAAAATTCTTCACTAAAAGGGTTGCCAAGCACTAGAACAGGCTGCCAAGGGAAGGGGCTGAATCACCATCCCTGGACGTGTTTAAAAGTCGCTGTAGATGTGGTGCTTAGGGACATAGTTTAGCAGTGAACTTGGTAGAGTTAGGTTAATGGTTGGACACCATCACCATCTTAAAGGTCTTTTCCAGCCTAAACAATTCTATGATTCTATAAAAGTACTAGTAGATATAAAGTTATATTTGTTTCAGCTTCTGTTGGGGTTTTGTTGTTGCATAATATCAAATGGTTTCACAGTGTGACCTCTGATTTTGAAACAAAATAAATTAAATGCTAGTTACTACTGATTAGTGTAATACTAACATTGATTCTTTATTTACTCAAAAATCAGGAAATTGAAGTTCCCCTGACAAACTTAATTATGCCTAATTGCACAGATATTACAAAGGGGATCTCTCATTACATAATCATAGACCATCTTTGTAGCAATTACAAATATTACAGTCCTAGCTAATAATTGCAACAAAAGTTATAGAAAAGGAGCCTTTTAACCATAAAATAATAACAAATTTGGGCTCATTACAAAACCTGACTGAAGAGTAGCATTGAAGTTGGTACACTTTGTTTCCATTATATCATTTTGAAAATATTATGTCACCTTGTTCTGTACGTTCTTGTTCTGTAATGAAAGACTCTTTTGTTCAAATACAAGCAAAATAAGAGTTGTTTGTCTATAGGATACCCAAGGTCATTTCTGTCAGGCTTATGCCACCACTAACCTCATCAGATCTTCAAATTTTTGATAGGTCTGATTGAAGGAAAGGCTCTTATCTCTGTTCTTGTGTAAAATAAGACCTGAGGCTTAATTTTCAGTTAATACAACTTTTTGCTTTTAATTTATTTGGCTTGAAATAATAAACTCTTTCATCTTTTCCTTACAAAATGAATTTCAATTAATATTTCAGGAAAAGAAATGCACCTCTAAGTGTGTCCTTTAAAACAGCTGAGCAAACTGTGTTGAGATTATCCAAAAATATTCTCCTTTAGGCTAAAACTAAAGGACTAATTGGAACCAGTCTTGCCTAGTTTTTCTAAGAGAACTTACCTTATATAAAGTAAAAAAAAATATTCAGACCAGGACATTCCTTTTCTTTATTACATCTAGTATATCTATTTTTTTTATTCTTCAGAAACCTTTGACCAAAGGTTTCAAAGATGATAAATCTTGCTCACCTACACACAAAAATAATCCCCCTGAGGTGGTCTGCAAATCAATGTTTGTGAAAGCTAAACTTTTATGCTTTATTTTGGTAGCATTAGTGCTAGGAAAACAATTGCATCCTTACTAGTGTTTCCTGTGCGTTTGATGCAGGGGTTAGCAGTTAAGTTTTTTCTTGGAATGGGCTTCTCCAACTAACAAGAACAAACCCTTTTTAAATGTTTTACTCATTTCCATTTATTTAGTCCATGGTCTCTGTATAGTTTGCCCCAAAACAGTATCAGGCACTTTTATATTCTCACAGGTCAGAGACAGTTGGCTGAAACACCGCAAGTCCCTCTGCCTAATATTTTCTATTAGCTGGCTGTGGGATTTTAGGGGCATATATCCAAAAACACTAAGCATGGGGACTTAGCTGGAATTTGGGTCATCTGAATCGGGGTCCTAGGGTGAAATTTTGTGCTGAGCTGCTTCAGAGTCTGATACAAGCCACACAGCTCTGAGAAAAAGAAGTCCAGCCTTTTCAGCAACTTACAACTCCAGACTGCCTGATAAATGCCTTGGTTTCCCCTTGCCTAGAATACACAGAGAAAAATCTTACGTAGGAACTTTCACACAGTGCCTATATTTGAGGAAAATAATCCTACGTCAGCTGAACAGATGTCATGGTGAAGTATTAGATGAATAATGGCATAGTGTTGCTTCTTTCAAATATTATAGCATTATTGTACCTGCTGTGATTTTTTGTGTGTGTGTTGGTCATACGGCCTTACCTTTAAGAAAACAAATAAAGAAATTTCTAGATTTTATAATTGTATAGAAAGGCTTAAAAAGTACTTGGGAGCATAATAGAGATTTTAGAAAAAATTCCTGGCTTTGAAGACAACCGTGTAACTTTCAGAGCCTACTCAAGATTTTTTGGACGTCTGAAGTCTCAATACTGTTTGTCTCATTTCTGTAGAGGTGTTTTTTGTCCATTTCATGTATAGTCAATCAAGTAAAAGTGAAGTTATGGAATTTCTGTCTTTGTACATCTGATACACTTAAATAGCCTTTTTTGTTTTTTTTTTTTTTCTTTTTCCAGAACTAGCTATTCATTTGGGTGTAATACTCTCAGGTGTGATATTCTAAACTAGGAGATAATTACCTCTTGAATGAGTAGCATCTTTGAAAATGCTGACATAAATATTTTCCAGGTAGAATGGACTCATGCTCATAAGCTTGTGAAAATATTCAGTTGCACTCAGACAGCAAAATAACAGCTTTCAAAAAATATTGCCAGTGATGCCTCTTGCTTTTTTCCCATCTAGATCAGATCTTCGTTCATGATAAACTCAGTGCATCTCTATTGATATGACAATCACTAGAGTTGCAGAAGTTTGTTTTAGTTTGCTTTTGGGTTCTTTTCCAACTGCTTAGTGAAGGTAAAAGTGAAGTGATGGCCACCTAGAGCTTCAGCATTTTCACTGTGGTTCATGTCATAACCATCTACAATTATTATGACAGCAATCAAATCCTCCTGCATGCTCCCTAACTTTCTGGGACAAAATTAGATATCTTTGATAGTCATCCTAGTTATCTGGTAGAAGAGAGTGATGGATGTGCATCCTGACTTGTTACCATAGCTCCTTTCAGGTGGTAAAACTACTTTCTACAATTTGTTGTTCAGTTTGGGATAGATTCGGTATGGATTTCCATAAGTAAATGATCAAATTTCTAGTCCTTAAATGTTGACTGAACTGTAACATGACTCTTTACAATCAAATTATAGGTAACCTTTGGGAATCATATAGTTATATAATAAAGGGTGCACTATGCAGTGCAGTAGGCTGTGTAACAAGATCCGACTCTATTGTAACTCCACAGCCTGAATGAGGGCCTTGCATGTTAGCTCAACAGCTAAATTGGTCACAAATAAAGGTAACATCCCGGCACTCTGTAAGTGGAGAGGATGAACACATACATAGCCAAGGTCACATAGGTAACTTCAAGTTGTTAGGTGTGAATTACAACACAATCTATGCATTTGAGACAGAAAGCTAACACACGAACACCCTAAGTGTGCATGTGTGTGTGCATGTATGTGTAAAGGGGAGATGGGGATAAAGCCTGTGGGAGCCTGGAGACTTTGTGTGTGGTTTTGTCTTTTGAATTGGAAAATGGTATGTTAGTATGATACTGGTCTTCTCGGGTTTGTTCTATGAGGACTCTTAGTCTCTGTAGGTGGTGACTGATACACCCAAGTGTTGATGGGTAGAAAAGCAAAGGATTGGCTTTGTTAGGACAAAATTTCTTACATTGTCTAGATCTCCTTGTCACAATTTACTGATGTAGCAGCACTATTTACCCAACATAGTACTAGAATACTGCAGTACTGTCGTGTTTTACATGGGATTATTATGCAGTGGAAACAACATTTTGCAGCCTTTGTGCAAAGTGGCCTAAGGGCTGTAAGGGAACAGTCATTGTGCAGTGTTCCTTTACCAAAGTGCTGGTAGTGTCATCATAAAAGAAAGTGGGCATTTGTGGTACTTGGTACATATTACTTTCAGATTTTTACAAATCTACTGGAACTATTAGAGACATATCAGCTTTGCATCTAATCTATTATTCAGGACATTCTGGGATTAAAAAAAAAACAAACCCCAAACAAACAATATTCTCAGCAAGTTTGCTGATGATTTGAAACTGGGAGGAGTAGCTGACACACCAGAAGGCTGTGCTGCCATTCAGCGAGACTTAGGCAGGCTGGAGAGTTGGGCAGAGAGGAACCTAATGAAATTCAACAAGGGCAAGTGTAGAGTCCTACCCTGGGGAGGAATAACCGCGCGCACCAGTACAGGTTAGGGGTTGGAAAGCAGCTCCTGGTGAACAATAAGTTAACCATGAGACAGCGATATGCCCTTGTGGCCAAGAAAGCCTGTGGTATCCTGGGGTGCATAAGAAAAGTGTGACCAGCAGGTCAAGGGAGGTTCTCCTCCCTCTCTGCTCTGCCCTGATGAGGCCACACCTGAAGTTCTGTGTCCGGTTCTGAGTTTTCCAGTTCAAGAGAGACAGGGAACTACTGCAGAAAGTCCAACAGAGGGCTACGAGGATAATTAAGGGACTGTTACATTGCTTACGAGGAAAGGCTGAGAGACCTGGGGCTGTTTAGCCTGGAGAAGAGAAGGCTGAGAGGGGATCTTACCAGTGTTTATAAATACCTGAAGGGCAGGTGTCAAGAGGATGGGGCCTGTCTCTTTTCAGTGGTGCCCAGTGATAGGATGAGGGGCAATGGGCACAAACTGGGACACAGGAAGTTCCCCCTCAACCTCAGGAAAAACTTCTTTCCTGTGAGGGTGACAGAGCCCTGGAACAGGCTGCCCAGAGAGCTTGTGGAGTCTCCTTCTCTGGAGACTTTCAAAACCAGTTGGGATGCATGCCTGTGTAACCTGCCCTAAGTGAACCTCCTTTGGCAGGGGGATTGGACTAGGGGATCTCTGGAGGACCTTTCCAACCCTTGCCATTCTGTGATTCTGTGATTAGAAAAGCCAGTTCTGGTTCAGCAAGTGCAGCCCAGTCTTGTCAATCAATTGAGCTGTCTGAGAGCCTGATCCATAGAGGGAACATAGCCTGAATTTCCGATCAGGAAGGCCTGACATCCCAATCTCACTTCTATTCTCAACAGAGTGATTAAGTTTTTCCATTTATTTTTTTTACTGTCTGTAAAATGAGAATAATGGTAGCTTTTTGCCAATGGAAGTTGTGAGATTTGATTTGTTAATGTGTTTGTGCAACTGAACTATGGAATAATGTATCGAAGTTGGTAAATTAAAGGAAAGTATTACTTATTTGGAGGTCTGGCAGTAAGTAATGACTGCTGAGATGGGAGAACAATTGAGATTCTTTGCATATTGAAAGACGCCAGAAGCTCTCTATATTTCTTTCCTTCTGTCCTCAGCATTTTCACCAGTAAATCTGCAGGGCTTTTGTGATTCTTCTACGTTTTTCTTGGCCCCTGCTGATGTAAATCAAACATACTGTCTTCCTGTTATCTTCAGGTTTATAAAACCTATTTTTAATCACTTCATACAGGTATCTAATTTGAATCAGTCTGCCAAGCTGCAGGACTCTTGTGCTCTTTTAATTGGCATCTTTCTCATTATGTTTGAACAAAGTTGCAGAGGCACTGCAGGACACCAGTAGAGACATCTGAATCACCAATCCTGTTGGGCTGGCAACATGATGGTGTGATATACCAGGGGAGTCTAGGAGATCTGTGTATGTGGTGAAGGGGACTAAGTGGAAGTAATCAAGTTGAGACGTGTTGCTGTGAGCGTTTCTAGGTCCTGCGTATACCATCTGAAAGAGAACTGCGACACAAATTTTGTCTGGGATTTTTAACACCAGAATGGTGTTAAACCAGCCTGGTTTCTACGAACAGTTCCTGGGATTCTAGTAAAGTGGATCTACATCAAGGCATTGATGGAACTATCGTAGGGCAGGTATGTGGAATACATCAAAACCAGTGTGTTAACCCACCACAAGGATGGGCAGGATACCCAACTAGTTCATGGAGTCAGACTGACTGAAATTTCTTCAGAAACTGAAAATCAGCCCTTCGCTAACTGCTAAGAGGTCAATTTCTTTTTTTTCAAAGGAAGTAACTCTCAGCCTCAGACATGGTTATAGGATGCCATGACTCCTTTTCCAGCTGCTAATAAGATAGGTGTAAACCCAACATGTTGGTGTGCCTGGCAACATAGAAAAGGAGAGAAGAGACCAGAGCAGTATAGAATATGTTATTTGGCACCAAAGCACCTTCCCTCTTAAGTCTGTCATCCAGAATCTTATCATTTGCAACAAAGACTTCCAGAGTTCTGGTGGACAGTTTGGTTTTTTCCTATCTCCTCTTTACTACTGAAGATCAGGTTGTTCTTAGGGCTCTGCAGCTCCCCGGGAGAACTGTAGGTGGGGCCCCTGCTGTGCCAAGCACCAGAATTTTCCACCTGCCTTATGGTGCTTGTCATTTTTTTTCATTGTTTTTAAGGCTTTGCTAGAGGGGTTGAGGCTCCTTTGCCTGTTCCTGGAGATTAACTCTAAACCAAGAAGACAAGTTTGCAGAAGAAGAAAACCAGGAGTATCATCTACTAGGTAGACCAGCATTACCTGTTCTTGCATTCAGGATGGATAACGCAGCCTTTTACTAAGACGGCTGAGGGCCCTCTGTTCCAGCCTCTTTCTCCTGGGGTGAGCCCATGTGTAGCACAACCAAAATTAAGTGCCTCTGCCATGGGAGAGGTATGCTCCTGGGCATGTGACAGGAGTTTACTTGCCTGTTCTGTTTCGTGACCAAGCATAGGCCAGCCATGTGACTGCCATGCAGGGCCTCACCATCACATGGCAGGTGTGTGTCCTGTCCTGTGACAGGGCAGAAAGCTGTCAGCAGTTACATGTTCTCTTTGGTCTTTCTGCAAGTGAACCAAGCACATAGCCACCGGCCTGCTCACATAACGGACAGGGGGAATTGCAGGGCCACAGGAATGTGGCCTTATGGTGAGCTGACTCTCATCAAGCATTTTGAAGCAAGCAAACAGGCAAACGTTTTTATGTTGGCAAAACATTAAATCAAGATTCTCCATTCAATTGCACTACTCAGGATTTTTTTATGCTCCTTTTGTATGGTTTAGGTAGACTGAATGATTTATAAGACAACAGAGAATGGGGCCATTGATGGTTTGGATCCACTTAGAAAGACTTATAGGCAAGGAATCAGTTCTGCAGATCACATCTTGCAGGGTTTTCATTCAGGTCAGACAGATATTTGGATTTTATAAAGATTACAGCTAATTGGATTAAGTTCTGATTAAGGGCCAAAACTAGCTTAAATTGGAATATGCTTCATATTTGCTTTCAAACAAGGTTTGAAAGTGTGTGGTTTTAGTTCTACAGGTCTGCATGTACATAAACCCTGTGAAACTTTGGAGGCAGTGGCTTTGGGCTCCTGTTTGGGTCTGGTTCTAAGCATTGCCGTAACTGGATGGAATGAGGCTCAGTTCTAATGTTCTTGCCGAGATTCAGGCTTCTTCAAAATATGAGGAAATCTGGCCTGTGATCCTGGTTCAGATAACACATATGACATTTCTAGAAAGTTACAGGCAGTAAGGATCTAGATGCCTCCCAGTTTACACGGTTTGGATCTGGATCAATTGCAAATCTCAACTTTTTTCAAATTTAAGTGTTTCTGACTTAGTACTCTGATTTCATCCTGAATGTCTGCTAAATCTGGAGGGTTCAAGTCTGCTTTATCCAAACTTGGTAGCTTTTGAATCTCTTCAGATTTTTATGCATAAGGAATGGCTGAGGAATGAATGATAGTTTGGGATCAAATGTTCCAGAGTACTATGAACTTCTTACATCTGATATCCTCATTTTGGTGTAGATTTTTTAAAATTTTAAATCCAGAGACTATTCCTATTATTTGGACTCAACAGAAGTATATAAAAACTTGTGATTTTCATCAGCAGGTCATCTTGATAAAATATTTATATTTTTCCCGTAATATTCTCCATCATAAAGCTCTGAGAGATGCCAGGCTGAGACAGGAAGACAAGGCACTTCATATATTTATGGTACCATCTGCTCATGGAACTAGAGTTGAGTCCATTTTACAGATGGAAAAACTGAGGCAGTCAATTGGCAAATACCTGGCCAGATCGAGTTACCACAGTTAGAAGCAAAGTCTCCAAATCTTCCTTCTGCTTTCTTGACCTTACATACCCTTCAGTAAGGTAAATATGGATATAAAAGTCCAGAGAAGCAAATATGTAACAGGGTTAAATGTTTGCAATATCTGTTTGGAGTAACTTATAGAGCTGCTGCTACATATGCCAGGTGTATATGTAGCTAAATATGACAGAAGGAGTTGAACTAAGTCACCTAACAGAGCTTTTTACTCTTTATCTTTTACACCAGGGTAAGAAAAGCTGTGTTTTGATGAAAATAACAAAAATTAACCTTTTGAAAAAAAATACTTAATCTTTCTGTATTTACCATACATCTGGGTGAAACCAGAATGTTTATAAGCAAAATACAAAAACATGTGGCAGCTACCAGTGAACAGAACTAATCAAATTCACCAGTCACCAGGCTGGTTAATACTATAAAGACTGTGTGAATCATGAATATCCAGCCAGCCTGAAGGTACAAATCCATGAATCTAGGGACTTTACCTGTCTTTCTCAGTCAGCAGGCTATCCCTTTTTGATCACTGTAATTTAGGCATATATTGCCTAATAATAAAGGCAATAATAAAAATGTATTTTGGGAGGCAGGATGTTGTAATGGGGCTTTAGATCAAAAGTGAGATTAATTTCACTTAATTTTAGGCAACTACAAGCTACCTGCATAGCCTAATCTAGTTGTGTTGGTTTCCTCCTCAGAGAGAGAGAGAGAGAGACAGAGAGAGAGAGAGAAAGCTGTGATGAATTGCTTTGGGAAGGTGCCTATTTCTCCACTGACAATAGAAGGAGCCTACTCAACTGGCTTAGATAGGACACTTTTAGGTGGGTATGAGCTACTACAAGCAAATTCTGTGTTGAGCATCAGAACATTTGGGTTCTCATCTCTTTCCACTGAGTTAGGGCGTAACCTTGTGAATATCACTTAACCTTTTTTTGTTTTCCTCTGACCCAGTTTCTCCATCTAAAAAATACCCCATGGATGAAGTTCTTGGAGAACCTTTGTCCAAAGATGAAATACAGGTGCAAAATCTTGTTTTCCGGCTCTTGTGATTTTTCACATGCCTGCAGCTGTCAATAAAATTAACAAAATTTTTGTGACAGCGTAAGTTTATAAGTGATGAGAGGCAGGGCTGAGCGAAAATTATTTTAGAAGCAGCATATATTTTCTTCAGATATGACAGAGTATTGCAAAAATAAAAATCTAGTAACTGGTTATGTGTATTGACTTTCCCATCTTTGCCTCCCCTTCACACCTTCCCTCTGGTGTTGTACCCCCTCCCAGCAAAAAAAATATAGGGAGTGGGGAGAACGTTCTTCAAATTAGACCTATATTTTAAATAACCTTGGCCTGTTTGCAACTGGGAAATTTTTTTTTTTTTTTTTTTTTTTTTTTTTTTTTACTTGAGAGATTTATTTCTGTCCTTGTAACACCATGTACTATATGCATTGCACCTGTTCAGACATAAGCACAGCACATTATTATAGCTGTAGGGGTAGAAGCTTCCCAATATATATATTTTTAAAAGGAGGGAATGCTGGGGAGAATAGCCCTCTCTTTCCAATTGTTTACCGAGCAGTCTCTTAGGAAGACTTCTTCCTCATCAAGATCAATTTTCCCTGCTCCCCTATTGTCTGGGGAAACCTATCTTCAGGAGCGTCTTTCTTGAGAGATCTCATGACTTTAAAATCATCAGTGGGCTTTGTGTAGTCTGCCTGTCAAAAGAGATATGTTTACACCTTCCCTGCATGTGTTAAAGCTATAAGGTTACAGCGCAGAATGGCTGATACGTTTCGGCGCTTCGTGCTAATAATACGCACCACCCCCCCCCCAAAAAAAAAAAAAATTAATGTATTTATGATAATGACACGGAGCGTCTGAAACAATGCATTCCAACATCCTGCAACATAAATAAGAAAGGTGGAGCCAGCCGGCGCTCAACTGTTTATTTGCCAGCAATCCTGCTCAGCCCCCCTGTACCTTTTCCTCGGCTGCCTCAGCCTGGCAGCTCTGAACCTGTTGCTGCTGCATTCAGCCGAGTTGTATTTTCGCTAGATAGGGGAAGGAGGGTTGTCTGCCGTCTGGTAGGAGGGCTTTGTCTGTGTGCGCCCTGCTCCCCCTCGCTCCCCCGCCGCTCCGCTCCGCTCCGCTCCGCTCCCCGCTCCCCTCTCCGCTCCGCTCCGCTCCGCTCCGCCCGCCTGCCTCTCTCGCACTCTCGCTGCTCTCGCTCGCTCCCTCTCGCTCGCTCTCCCTTTTCCCGTCTCTGTGGTTTGTAAGGTAGGTTGCAGTGTGTGTATATACACAACATCAAGAGCAGGAAAATGGACTCATTAGGGAGGCAGGCAGTCATTACCACTCACACTGTACTTCCAGGGAGACAGCGACTATGAGGAGACAAACTGAGGACTGGGGAACAAGGTAGGCCAGTCAACTTTTATAAAAAATGAAAGAATAAAGCCTCTACTCTCCTTAAACCACCAGCGCTTCTTTATTCTCTCCCTCCCCCTGCCCCCCCCCCCCTCCTTTGATTTTTAATTTTGAGATGCAAGTTTGCCAGACCCATTTGCTAGCTTAAAATTCGGAACATCTATAGAAGGCCTTACCCTCTACAAATCTTTTCCCTCCTTCTACTTATTTAAGGGTGTGCCCCCCTTATGATTCACTTTAATTACTTTTTTTTAATCACGAAGCAAGCAGATACGTTTGTTTTCCAACACGAGTTCCAAGTAAATCAATATCTTTCACTCTTTTAAAACAGCCCTCTTGGTATGTTTATGGGTCTCTCTGCTTTTTCTTTTCTGTTTATGCAGTTCCATCTGTCCGTCCATATATCATGTTCTCTTATTTGCTGCTAAATGCGGTTTTATTAGTATTTGCCAATGACTTTTAACTGTAATGCCGGTGACCGGGGTTAACGGTGACTCTCGTTCTTTGTTTTCTATATATATGCGCACTGTAAGTTTAAAGTCCAGGCTTGGCATACAGTAAATAAAAGCAAAAAAAAAGAGAAAGCAGGTTCCTCTCCTCCTGACAGGATTTTTATTCGGAGATTTTCCTGTTTCTCTGTTTTGGCATGGGGACAGAGGGGGTTAATTTTGGTTATTGTACATGTACTTTTTCCTCTTGGATATTTTTAACGCCTATTTTTCATTATTAGTATTTTGCCAGTTTCCTTTACAAGGAAGAAGGGAGACATATATTCCAACTTTTACCTTGCTGATCTAATGTAACGTTATGGAGACATCACTGGGTTAATAAGAATTCAAACTTTCTACGAGGGAGTTTGTATCCTTGGCTGCCCCCCACCCTCCCACTTTATGCATGGTTATGCTTGTGTTTCCGTGTGTACTGCCGGGGAAAGGAGGGGGGAAGGGAACAGATATTTTTTACAGTGGTGGCAAATTATGAAATCTATCGAGCCATTTTGTCCAGTAATAGTAACTATTTATTTACCATTTTTCATTCCACAAATATGCTGCTTATTTGTAATTTCAAACATTGAAGCTTTTCTCTGAATTAATCTCTTTTTTTTCCCTTATTTTTTCTTCTTTTTCTTTTTTTTTTTTTTTTTTTTTTTCTGGGGAGGGATTTTTGATACATTTCATAGCCCATTTAGCATTGTCGAGTTTTTGGAGCCCAGATTTACCGTGGGTTCTAAAGACTGCTTAAACTGATCCATTTGAAATGGTCTTCTTATCTGAGCTCCTGTCATTTCTGTTGGAAAGTAAAACTGCTACTCTGCTGGTAACAAACAAAAAGGGAAAAAAAAAGAAATAAAAGAGATAGTGGAAGCGAGTTACATAAAATGTTCTGGAGAATCGTGAGTAATTATATAAAATGGACGCTGATCAGTGGAGATCTCTCAACAATAACAATCACCTTTTTTAATAGAAAATTATTTATTTAATAGCAAGAGGCGGACTTCTTAAAAACATGCATTAGGCCTTCCTCTTAGCACAAAGAAGTCCATAATGCAGTGTTCCTAACCCACCTGGGACTGCCTAGGAGATTCTCCAAAACCTTCAAATCCTTTTAAATGTTTCTTAAAAATCCATTATTTTACAGCCAGAGAGAACTTCTGCTGCCAACAGGTTTTTTTGCTGTTGTTTGGGGCTTTTTTTTCAGCTGTCCTTTAACTTACGACTCCCCAGTTTCAACAGAAGTGCCTCCTTGCTGAACAAACTAAGTTAATTGAAATCCAGAGCAGCAGATCTATTCGCTGGCACTACAACTACAGAAAGTACTTGCTCCATTTTATTAGCAGCTTTATTTCCAGAACCCAAGCGAAACTTTTTAAGGTTTTATATATCAGTGTGCCAAGAATTGGTGGCTCATCTCTTAGATGAGGAACGACATTCATTGCTGCTTTTTTTTTTTTGTTTTCCTCCTCCTTTTTATTCAAGCTTCTGAATTAATATTTTGTTGATAGACTTGAAATGTTTTTACTGCTTCAAACAACCTGTTAACTGTAGTAAGGTGTTTTCTCCCCTCCAAAAGTTTGAAACTCAAGCTTTGAAACTCAGATTTGGGTGTAGAGGGGATGCTGAAGTTCCGCCAGAAATGCAGGGGTCTTAAAGGTGGAGTTTCTGGTGCCTTTGGCTGGTGGTCAGCCTGGACCAATGCAGCTGGAGCACTAGCAGCCGTCCACCTTGTGGGATGAGTGGGTTTTCAGGCACCTCTCATTTTCTCCTGACCCAGTGAAGGTGTACGTTCCTCAACAGCCCAGGGGTTTTGCAGGAAAGCAGATGGACCTGTCCTCAGGATTCTTACACGTACATTTAGGAGAAGCCCAGCCTCATCTTAGCATTTTTGAAAAACTTTAAAAATTATTACGAGAGAGCTCTTGATTTTTTGAAAACCCCAAGCAAGAAGAATTCAAGTAGAGAGAGACTGAGTAGGAGAAACATTTTTCATTACGCAGTAAGATCTTTTTTAATCTTAAAAAGTTTTTTATGAGCAGGGTTTGATTTTCTTTGAACCCCAAGTATATTCTGGCCAAAAAAAAAAAAAAAATCTTAGCCCTTTCAATAGCACAAAGTCCGCTTGCAATCTGGATACAGCAGCAGAGGGTAAAGTATGCCTAAGTAAACTTAAATCCAGCATATGATGCTGTAGCTGGAACTTGGGGAATGTCAGACCTGTTGGCCAGGGAGGTAGGAGCAAATTTGGGGGAGCAGCACGTGCAGGGAGGTGTGGGGTGCTCCGGGTTCCCATGCTGGCAGCCTGGGCAGCTGTGCAGAGCAGAGCTCGCCGTGTTGATTGGGTCACAGTGTGCTTTATTTTAGCGCTGGAGCAGACAGTTATCTAACACACCCACATGAGGAAGTGCTCTGGAGCAGTTATTTCATGCTTTGCCATGCCCTGTAGCTAGAGTAATTTTGGGCTGAATGGCTTGTGTATGTGCCTCCTTCACTCCTGTGAGGCGAAAAGCAATGCTGTCGTGATTTTTCTGTGTGTATGTTTTTGTGTTTGGGTTTTGTTTTGTATGTTGGTTTTTTTTTTTTTAATAGGACCAAAAATGGGATACAAGACAGTCAAATCCAAATGCTGAACAAATACCAAGTCAGATTAATTTTAATAGTAGAGGATTTTGCTTTTCTCTTAAAGGAGGAAAAATATCAATCTTGTTTATTTTGATAAAGACAGTTGTAGCAATTTCCTGAGTTGGATATATCATTATTATAAATATTACTCACAGTTTTCCTATTTTCACATTTTCTTCATGGGCCTAGCTTATTCATCAGGGAAAACAGCTGCAGAAAATTAAAAAAAAAAGTATTATTATTTATGTATAAAACTTTGATGTAAATAGGGAACAGTATCCCATGCTAGAGAATTCTGTGGGATGGCTTACAAATCCCATACAAGAGAGATTACAGTCTTAGATAAATTATTTAAATCATTTCAAGGAAACCTTGTTAATTTTTGCAGACCATAGGAGATTTTAAGCAGAATTATCTGAATAGGAGTTCTGTTTAGAAATTGATGGCATGCTGTGGCCTTACAGATTTCAGTTGGTTTCACTCCTGTCACTTTTTATAGGACTTTTTTACACGGTGATCCGTATGTTGAAGAGCTTCTACTAAAAGAGATTAATAAATGTTAATGGAAAATTAAAGACTGAAATTTAGCTTCCAGGTTACTTAATTTTTTTTAAGCAAAACTTAAAGAAAGTCCAAATATTTTATGTTTTAAATTCTTTTTTTAATGAATAATGCACTGGAAATAGTTATTTTTAAAGAGTAACTTGTTCCCTCTGTAGGGTCTGCAGTTCAAACTGTGCTGCAGAGGGAAAATTATGGCAAATCGGAATGAAACGAGCTTCACTGATCTTGTTAGTTTGACCCAAGAAAATTCAGCTGTGAAACGTAACTTGGATTTTTAATAATCTATCTATGCCAATAATCCAGGTTTCTCCTCATAAAGAGTAGTGTTTGACCATGCACCAAATTTTGAGATACTTTTGTAATACCTGTACGGCTGTAACTTGAGGAGATTTTCACAGATGTATCAAACTTTTGGTGAGGAGTGAATAAAGGCAAAGGCTTTTGTCCAGGACAGTTTTTGCTCGGACGGTGTTGCCTATCTTCCTGGTTATTATTTGTCTTAAAAGTTAATATTTAGTTCTAACAACACTGATCCAATTCTACTTTAATAGGAAACTGACATTTCAGAGTGATTACTGTCTACGTCTTTCATGTTTTCATACTTTTTTTTTTTTTTTTTACTTAATCCTTCGGCGCCTGTGTGTACTATGACAGCATTTTGACCGCCCGGCACTGGCGGAAGTTCTGTTTGTGGACACATCTTGTAAAACGGTCACTGAAGACAGGAGGACGCGTGCCACCTCCATCTTCCCATACCCACTGGGGCAGCCAGGGCTGCTGGTGCTGCAGGGCAGGTTGCTACACATGCCAGAGGTCTGCGAGAAGAACAAAGTCCAGCTTTTGTCACATACAGTGAAGACTGTATACTTTGAAGTAGTTAACATACAGTAGTGGGAAAGCAGGCTAATGGGATAAAGCTTTCTTTAAAGAAAAAAATACTGTTCCTCTGGCAGCTGGGATGTGGCTTTTGTGAAGTGAGTGTGGAGGGTCCCAGCCTGTTGCCGGTGGGGCAGATGTTCCCCTCACAGAAAAGCGAGCTGCTGCCCGCGTTGGCACTAGGTGGCACTATGGGAAGAAAGGCCATGGACTATGCAAGCACAAAGACTGAAATCCTTTCATGCCAAAAAGTGGTCCTTTCCCATCAGCGACAGCCTCACCCACCAGCCCCATGGAGGGCACATTTGTAGCCTGTGCTATGCTTGTTGTTATCAGATACTGTTCCTCAACGTCTTTTATGAAAGCTAGATACTCTAACAGAAACCAATCCCACCTAATTCAAACACTGGCAACGTCTTTAGGATTTTATTCTTCAGTGCCTCGTGTCATATGCCTTCCCTTGTGCTTTTCTGAAGTGAGTGGACATAGACCCCTGGGTAACATTTTATGTACAGTTTGCACAAGTGTAAATGACAGTGCAAAGGGTGAACCAAAACTCATACGGTCTTCCTGAGTGTTTGAGCTAGTATCTAATCGGTGGTTATACAAGTCTGTATTAAGAACAGTCGGCAACTACAGCAAAGAGGAAAGGAAGCCTGAATGGGCAATGCTTCCAACCCTCTGCATAGCACCTAGGGGAAATCCTTTGCAGGACAGAAGTGGTGCCATTCTGTAAATTACACCTGTAGATGACATCTTAATGTTATGCTTCCATAGTAAGTTTATCTTGGGATTGTGGTAGAGCTAAAAATGGAGGCAAGTATAGTGTGGTGTTTGATTCTGAGGTAAATACAGCATAGAAGTTACTCTACTCGTGATTTTTTTTTTCCCCAATGAAAAGACAAGCTTTCTAATATCTTGCTTCTAAAATCGTCAATAGCTGTATCCCTGAGGATACAAAAGTAGGACTGGGAAATCTGCCTTATGGACTTCAGTTGTCCTTTCAGCCAACTGAAAGTTAATTATTGATTTCTCTATTTCTCTCTTCTCCCTAAAGATCCATATGCCTTTTTGACTAGAAAGTTAGTGGTCACAGTGCAGGAATTTGAGAGCAATGGTCATGTGGCAACACAAGATTTCACGGGTAGAATGTCAAGAATGGGTAAGATAAAGGTTGACACAGAGAGAGAGAGGAGGACGACAACTAGGTAAAAAGCCTATGTCCACTATCACTTCATATGGGGTGGATGTGGTCCTTGTTATTCTCCATGACTTTGGCTCCTAAACTCCAGCAGTTTGATAGCTGAGTCACTGGCATTAGTGATGGAGAGGAATGCTGAAAATAAAAACAAAACAACAGCAAAAACCCCAGCCAACAAACCTCATTGTTTAGGCACAAACAGGAGAAAACCATGTTTAATTGCTAATGTGCTCCCTCTGCTGGTTCTCTACAACTAACAAATGCTATTCCCAGGAGACCAGGCCACACCCTCTGGGACACTGCCTTACAAAAATTTTGTCTAAGTGAACGGCTTTGAGCTCTTTTGCAACAAGTGGTATTAACAGGAAAAGAAGTCTTCTAAAGAAGTATGCAAAAGCCTTATATACCAGGCACGACTGCTGAGAAAGGTCATGAGATGTCCAATCCTGTAGTTCAGCCTTTTTTGCTTTGTTTCCAGTTGTGCTTATATTTGATAGGTGTTTCTTTTTCTGTAATTTCCCAAAGTTTGTATTTTCCATTTTACTGCTGCTTCTAGGATTTTTCCCGTCTGGAGGAGTTTTAAAGAGTGTTCTTATTGGTGCTTTTAGTTTCAATTTTTTTTCTTTTTGGTCTAGTATCTGAAGAAGCCCTAGTGTAGCTTAGTCTTTGGCAGCTTCCAATTCTTTCTGTCACTGTCAGTTAAATCTGCTTGTCAGCTTTGTACTGTTGTGCCCACTTCATCTTGTCCTTTGGCTTGAATACCGGCTGTTTTTTCAGGATACTCTTGAACATCCTTCCTCGTTGTGATGAATCTGTATTTCTTTTCCAAACATAGACTGGATTGTTTAATATGTTCCCTACACAGCACATTTCCCCAGTAGATAAGTTTTTAAAATCCAGCATTTTGTACTTTCATGCTATGAAAAATGTCTTAAGTCTTGGATAAGTCTAAGTATTGGAGAAAAAACTGAAGAAAGCTTTATTAATTCCCGTAGGATGTTTGGAATGCGTGGAAGATTTCTGACATGGTAATTGTATAATGAAAGATTGTCTTGTATTTCCCATATTTTCCACCTATCTGGACTGTCATGATAAAGAGCCTCCTCTTGCAGCCGTTGACACATCAGTGGGAATCAGCTGTGCAGAGCTGTTACAGGACTGGGCTCAAGTTTTCCATGTAGAGTAGTGAAAAGTTTCCTTTCTGCAAATCTCGTGCTTCCTATCTAGGTGACTACTTATTAAATCTTTATACAGTAGGGACAGTAAACCAAACAGCCTGGTGGGTAGCTAATTGACTGGAGTGACTCAAGCCACATATAAATCTCATTTGTACTCAGTACATGGACTCTCTCTGGCCTCATTGCTCTCTCTAGTATTCGTTCATTTTGAGATGGCTGGAATGTAACGCAAAGACAATAATCCCTGGTTCTTCTTTCTCAAATTCTCGCAAGATGCTTGTAGGATGATTCTCCATTATTTCCCTGTCACAGGCCCGGCAGTTTAGGAACCCATCCTCCTGAAACAGCGTAGGGAACCAGCCCCCCATGTGGGCAGTCACGGCAGAGACATCAGGAGACCACATCACCCTCCTGTCACCAGGTCCCTAGACGTGAGGAATCATAGCGAGGGTTGGTATCTCTATGCTAGCTTGCCCTCCTGCCGTACCTGCTTTTGGCGTGAATAGAGAATTCAGCACCTGAGGTTACCAATCTAAGATGTTATGCTAGTACTAAATTAATAGGAATGATTAGAAGTGACACGGGTTCCTGGTGAAGGCCCAGCCTGTCCTGGCTAGTGGGCTGACCAAGTCATGTTTTGTAATTTCCAGCATTTCATAAAAATGCTGCTTTTATGTTCTTCTCCAAGCCATGACCAAGTTTTGAAAGCTTCAAAGATTTCTCCAATTGGATAGAAAAAGCATGTTTTTAATAGTGACATTTCCTGAATGAGCTGGTTCCTTCTGAGCCGTAGCAGCTTCAAATCATTTATCCACTAAGTCAGTCAGGCTCAGCCTGAAACATTTCGCTGCTATGAAAGCAGCTGCTCCTGAATGAGGTTAAAAGCTGGTTGTGCTTTTGCAGTGCACTTGGCTATGCTGTACTTTGTGCTGGACAAGAGAAAGTTCAGTATTTTTCCCTGGTGCTGGGCATTCCTGGATTCTGGAATTAACTTTCTTTTTCTGCTAATTTCTGAGTCGCTTTTTACAGGGGACTGGATCCGATTCAAAGCCTTTCTTAATAGTTTTTTGGGCAACAGGTTTTTTTTAATAACTTGTGTACAGACATCTTAAATATTTTTGTCAGCACAAAGCCGTGGTGCAGTGTCAGAAGTTGTAAGCAGATTGCAGAGCAGTCAGTGCTGTGATGTATGCAAGTACATATGTCCTGGTAAGGATAACCCACTGACTGGGGAAGCTGTATTTGTGGTTTGTTTCTAGTTTTCTGTGTAACTTCAAACAAGCCACTGCATTTCTCAATGTCTAAATGACATTTATCAGTTTCTGCGAGCAGCTGGGAAAGCCTTAGTTATAGCTGTATTCACTAATTTTTTCTTTCCCTCTCAAATTTGTTTCTCATTATCACCTTAAAAAGGCATTGCAGCTTCTTTACTCTGATGGGTTTGCTTTAGCCTCCCCATGAAGTTTCTGAATACTTGTGGTCTTTCTTTGGCTTGTCACAATAGAGCTGACACCTGAGGTCTTGGTTTTGGTTTGGGTTTTTTTGGGAGGAAGTTGTTGCTGCATGGACATTAAGAGCTAGCATTTACTTAGGTAGTTTAGATAGCAGTAACTGTTCTGCCTTGACCATGCAGGATGTATTATGTTGGATCTCAGGTGAATTCTGCGTATATTTTGAGCCAGGTATTGTCACTTCATTCAGCCCTGGGCCATCTTGACCAAACTGCTATTAATAACTGGTCTAGCTCAGTTAAAGCTGTTTCTGTGGTGGGATGAGAGCCCTCTTAATCTAGATCACATCCGTATCCAGCCCTGTGATAATTTAATCTGCTTCCAAAAGTAATTTAATTTTCATTCTACATCTTTTTCAGGTGAAAAAAAGTGGAAAAGAAAAAGGAAGTGAGCTAAAGTGAACTCTTCTGGAGTTTCCTGGTTAAGACTGGTTGTGCAGGCACACAGTTTAGTTGACTGTAAGCTGTTTTAAAGAGTTACTAAAATGTGGTTGAGTAATGTTACTATGGAACATTGGCTTCAGTGTGGTAGAAGGTTACAAATGGAGCATTTAGGAGGAAGGTTTGGGAAGAATGTGAGCAGCTAGAAGACATAAAAGCTGAGATGCAGGCAGGGGGCAGAACTGTTCAAAGAAAATGAGGACAAAATGTCTGAATTTCATGCAAAAAGAGGGGCTAACTTGGTCCCACAGGCAGGAGAGGGAGAAAATTTTAACAGCAGGATTCTGTATGAGTAGGACCAGAGTGGGGTGGGATGAGGCCACAGGCCTTTCCTTTTCCCTCATGAGTTGTGAGCTGGAATACTCATCATACAATAATCATCTTCAGGAGACTGTGCTCTTGGGATAAGAAGTTCCACGTGAAATTTCTGAATGTGTCTTTGCTAAAATGTTTATACGTCATGTTTTGCCCTAAGCTATGTTTGTATAAAAGTGGACCAATTCCATGAAATTGAGAAGAATCAACATTGAATCAAGAGCTGAATTTAGCTTTGTATTTCTAGCCTACTGGCTGCAGCTGACATATGTCTGAAGCAGTAAAGATGATGTATGGTACTCCACAAGTGATTTGTGACCAGGAGACAGTTTTCTTTAGGACAGTGCTGCTGAATTTGACCTCATTTTTGCTGTATTAGATACTGTCTCCCTTGTGGCAGCATACATAGGTGTATTAATAAGATTCTTACCAGCTCTCTCCTTGAAATCTGAGCTTATGGAGTTGATGAAAAGGCTTGCTTTTAGGAAGTGTTGGTGATCATTCTCATAATGCCAAGGCAAAGCCTGCAAAGAATTTAACATCCAGAATGATGTCTGTTGTTGTTGTGGCTCAGCTGCAAAGGTTTAATCCTGAGACCTTGTGTGATTTGGTTTATTTTGTTTTGCTTTGTTCCCATTACCCAAAAGAAGAGAGGTGCCAGTTGTAAGTCCTTCCTAGGCTTTTTTAGATAAAGGAGTGACACATACTTCAAAACAGGGAGCAGTTATCAGCTGAGTTCAGCCGGAGAAGGGAATGCTCACAAAAGGTTCCAGGACAGTTTATCCAGAGATAGCTGCTGATATGAATAAATAGCACTTTGCATTTCTGAAGAAATTTATTCAAATATCTTACAGCGTTTAACGAAAGTAGTTAATTGAGTTTTGCTCAACTCCAGTAGCTGAACCAACATTATTATTTCCATTTTTTAATCAGGAAAAATCGAGGCACAGAGAGAAAGAGGAAGCGGTGCCTTTCTTCCTTCCTCAGTGTATTGTACATGCAGATGGGACTTGGAAAAGTAATGACCATGTTCCTTGGACAAAGGAAGCTCAGATGATTCTTGGCTATATTAAAGACTGTTAGGCTTTTTTTACATTGTAGTATTGCACATAGGCAACTTCTTTGCCTTTAAAGTCTTACTTCTAGTTTCAGATTGAGATACAGAGTAACTGAAAATTGGGGCCAAACACATTTCACATGTCAACAACATGTCAACAAAGTCTTATTTTTAATAGGAGAATTAAAAAAAAATATTACTTTTGGTGTTTTGCTTGCTTATTATTTATAATTACTCTCTTAATTCAGAGATGTGTAAGCAACAGGTTTTTTTTTCCTGATTGAATTTCCTACTGCTGGATATGTTCCAGGGAGTATCCAAGAAGTAGATGTTCAAAATCTGGACCAGTTTGCCACCTCTTTTTGTACAACAGTAATCTTAGGGGAAGATTATACCTGACTGAAATGCATAGTGGTGTTGCTTGCTTCACAAAATAGTCATCAAAAGAAGACTGTAGCATGCTGTCACATGTAAAGATAGAAGTACCTTCAAAAAGTTACATGGCTCTGGACTTCTTCTATGTGTAACTGCTTGTATGTGAAACTGCTGCTAACCTCTCTGAGAGCTGCAATATGTAAAGGAGAAAATAGCCCCTATGGGTTCTTTGGACACAGGCTTTTCAAGAGGATTGTTACTTGTCTGTTTAAACTGTCAGTGGAGACAAAGCACATGCAAGTCATAATGGGAGCTTGCAAGTACTGGACTTGGGCAGAGCAGATGTATCAATGCTGAGACATCTGTCAGAGAATGAACAGTAGGAGGAAATGAGTTGTTTGTATGTTCAACCTGAAAACTGTACAGGAATAGCTGTATTTAACTTTTTGTAACCCCGAGAATGAGATTCAGATCTCAATTCTTGAAAACCTGCAAACAAGTTTTGAGTTTATACTGCTTTGTAATATCTTCTCACTTCCCAAGAACCGGTTTTAATGTCTGTTGATGCTTAGAAGACCAGATTGGAAGGACAGCAACAGAAAGTTTCATTAGCCAGCACAATTAATACTTTCTTCTTTGAGAGCCAAATTCATCTAGTGTAGTGTGTTTACAGAAGAAAAGGCTGGAATGCAGAATAAATTTTACCTTTATCAGAGACATATGGACTCACCATTGCTGGATATATTTGTGAGACACTATAACAAAGAACACTCCTCAGGCATGTCTCACATTTCAAGGATCGAAGGGCAAACTGGATGGATGCCCCTCCTAGGAAATGGATGAACCAGCTTTTTCATATGCAATCTTCAGTTTTGGTAATCCCTGAGAAGCTTATAAAAGCCAGGATGGAGTCAGTAAAACCTCATCTTATTAACCTCCAAAAGGACACAAGGGGGTTTGGCTTTATGCAAGGGAGTTTGGCTTGCAAGGCTGATGTGGATGCCATGTGCACTTCTTACTGTCTCAGCCAGCTGTAACTTTTGGTAGACACAATACAATAAGGTTCATGAAGTGTCTTAATACTGTAGATGAAGACACCAGGTTTACTGGGAGAATTCCCACCTGAGGATGTCAAGTGTCTTTGTACTGGAAAGCCAATAAATGTCCTTTATCCTCTCTACATCCTCTAAGTAGAGATCTTTCCCCTCTTCCGTTTCACATATACATAAAGACTTGTTTGGTAGATTGAATGGTCTCTGAGATGCATTTGTCTCTGCTGATAAACATTGGTCCTACAAGAGATCCTCAAGTCAATTCTATTTGAGTCCTCTTAGTTTTTAGGACACTTGTGTCCACTTTACATGCTAAGCTCAGACAAAGGGAAGTTCTACAGAGGTTCCCTGTTACATAGTTGCCTCTACATGCTATTGTGGTAATAAAAACTGGCAACTTTCATCAAGCATCTCCACTGTTGCGCATTTACTTAAATAAATAAGCTTCTGGGTTTGTTTTATAATTTACTGAGGTACAACTTTTGCTATATATCAATTAGAATGCATGGAATCCTCAGAACTCCAAAGGAATACTTTATAGGACACACCACTTTTCCTTCAGGGTACCGTAAATCATTATATATCTATGTGGGTTTTGGGGAAAGACTGATTAAATAGTCAACAACTATATGGACGTTAAGTCAGAAAATCTAGTGTATACTTATTTCTTACTGTTTTATTGAATGCATGTCTTTGTGGCCCTTCCTTTGGTTTTCATGGGGATCACTGATATGTTTAGGGGCAAATTTTCCTTGGCCCTCCTGTTTTTATAAGTTTCAAATGTGGCTAGAGATCAGTGAGGTGGGAGCACCCTGGGTTGTTTGGAATCTGGAAGAATGACTGGCCAGGGATTTCTTTGTGCTTTCTGGAAAGTCTGGGTAAATGAGCTGAGTTTCTGGCTGAACTACTGTTAACCAGCATTGGTGAAGCTCCTTGCCTTGTCAGAGAGAATCTTGCTTCCTCTCAGATCACTTCTTTGGGGAAAGGCCAGGAAGGAAGTAATTCTGCATGATTCAAAAGAGACTTTAATGGTCTATGTTCTATTTTTTAGGAAATATGCAGGCAAGAGCTTACTTTGTCGTATGCACAAAACTGTAATGCTTCAAATCTTTATTGCTCTTTGCTTATTTTATAAAGCTTTTCCTTTTCTGTATCTTTACTCTCAATGCCTGTATATTTAACCTGAACAAAGGGAGCATAGAAAGCTGAGCAAATGGAGTGGTGTTCAATTTGCTTACTTATTTTCTGCCTGAGCAGGTCATGTACCTGCTCCTTGTGGCAAAAGGGGCCATATGCCACGGTTCCTTCTCTGCAGTGTGACCTGATCTGTTGCATGTGCACAGTAAAACTGACCTGGGCAGAATTAGATCAAGCTATGCCAAGCTTACCGCTTCTGTGAGATACAACCGTAATGATGTCCATGCCCAGGAGCTCCAAATCTTTCTGGAATCGCTGTGTGCACCACAACTAATTTGGATGTTTGAAGTATGCCCGACATCCTAAAGTTGCTTGGCTGCATTTACAGTAGTTCTCTTAGCAGCTGTGCTGGGCTTATGTGGGAGTAGGTCCTTCTGGATGAGCATCATCAGGAGAAAGTCATGAGTGAGATAATCAAAAGTGAAGCATCCTGAGTACAGTCCTCAAACACTGAATTTTAGGTTTGTTATTTTTTTTTAATTCAAATGCTGTTTATAATGACCTTAGGTAGGGCATGTGTAAGAAGATGTGAGAAATGTAAATAAGAGGACTTTTTGGATCTGCTGCAGACCTTCTTACTGATCTGGGCACTTCAGTTTCACCTCTCTGCTTTTCTGTTCCCTAGCAATAAAATGGAGTGATGAGAGTAACTTCAGCATGCCTTGAAGCTTAATGAATGTTTTGCAAAGTGCTCAGAAACCTTTAGGTGAAAAAGGCTGGGGATAAAACAAGGATTATTGCCACATTTACCTTCTCTTGATCTGAGAGGAGAGAGCAGAAAATGCAAAACACTTGTGTTGCCATGAGAAATAAAAATGTGTTCATTTCAAAAATTTTTCCCAATAAGGTAGCCTTTCATACCATCTGCAAATTTCTCTAGAAAACCCTCTTCTGAAGCTTTAATGCTTTCCCTCCTTACAGTGTTTTGCCTGAGCACATCAGCAGTGGAAGGATACAGAAGCAAAACAAAGGGTAGTAGCACTGAGAGGCAAATTTTGAAGCTTCTACATCCTACTGATGTCAGTGAAAAGTTTAATTCCAGTTGAGGGTTGCAGTTAGTTCTCAGAGTTGCAGAGGATGAGCACAGGTAGGTATTTGAGTAGAGAGGAAAACATCCAGCAAGTGTCCACCTGGGTTCTGCAAAGGAGTAAAAGACTTGCAATTGGGAAGATAATCCCCCAGCGATGGGGAAACATGCCTTTAGCATGATGGATGCTGATGCATTGTTTTTATTTTAATCCCTGGCAGAGAGAAGTGTTCAGAAGGATGGGATTTAGAAGAAGGATAGAGGTGAATCTAAATTATAAGGAAACAAAGGGTAAAAAAGAAGAGGAAGGTGCAGTTCAACATTAGTAACTGTCTAGATGCCTGTCTCTGTTCTGGAGTTTGTGGTGGAGCTCAGTCTCACCAGCAGCAGTGCTGCTTGTAGCATGCTCAGTGTAAATAGAATCCATAAATAGTTTTGTAGAGGGTCAAGATTTTATTTTGCATATGAAGTCATACCTATCATAACTCTAGGCTCTACCATTTCTTCCCTTACCTTATTGATGGGATAAAGTTGATGTTGCTTAGCCCAAAATCACATATATGAATACGCTTTCATCTCGTTCTCTGTTGCTTTGTTTATCTGTCTCTGTCTGTCTCTCTGTGCGCCTGCTGCTTGTCTGCCTGCCAGTTTTTTTCTTTGTCTCTATCACTTCATCGTTGAACCCATCTGTGTAGAAAATGGGATATTTGGCTGTCTTGTCTTTTTATTATTATTATTTTTTAAATTGTGTAATTTTGTTCCCTCCGACTTACGAGGATAAAACTCTCACTCCTGGGGGTGCCAGGCATTTCAGATCTTGCATTTAGGAGGAGCCGTGATGCTTTTTGCGTCTGTCTGTCTGTCCATCTGTCTGCGGGTCTATAATAAGCTGTGCAGCGAGACAGCAGCTTACTATCTGTGTGTGTGAAATTAGCTAATTGGTGTTAGCAGCAATATTTTCACATGTTTTATAAGCAAAGTGCAGCAAGGTATATAAATGTAGATATGATCCAGAGACACACACACGCGCGCACACAAGCCTGTCGTTGCTCATGCATAGACGCTCAGAAGTAATTAATGTTAATAAGATTTTAATGTGCTTGTGAGATCATAATGAGGAGAAATGAATGCTCTGATTAGAAAAAGGTAACTGTGTGTGTGTTTTGGCTTAGAACAAGATTTCCCCTCTTTTTTATAAATCACAATTTCAGAACTTGTTTGTGATTGCATCAATCGGTTTTTATTTTCAAATTAGAGGTCTGTTTAGCCATTTGAATGATTAGCCAAATAAATGGGTAAAACCCTGATCATAAGGAACAGTGTAGATTTTTTTTTCCTCTTAGAAAGGGATGCTACTGTATGACAGGACTGGGCAGCCTCATCCTTCTAGCATTACATTTTTTAGATGCTGCTTTTAATACCACATCAGAAACCATTCTCAGAAACAGTGCTCATTTTTTACAAATATAGATGTTTATCTATAGGTGTCTGCAATGCATAATCAACCACTGAAACTATTGTGCCAAGGCACATTCCTGTTCATCAGTAATGATGAATCTTCAGAGTCCAGATGATCACATGATACCTTGATAATATTTCCAAATAATTAGTTTAAGAAAGCAGAACCGTCTACATGTATTTTTTTCTTTTAATCAGCCAGTTTCCAAATAAGAGAGATGGGAAAGTGTTTGCAGGAAATATTTTACAGGCTAAGATGTTTTTTCATCCTGGATGCTGTGTAGTCACGAGACTCCAGGCTGGCTAAAATCCAGCTGGACACTAGGGGTCCTTCTCTCCAGCAATCAGTGAAAATATTGTTCAGAGGGCTTTACTTTCATTTGCATACTTATTACTGTTATTATTTTGAGTAATAAAATATATTAAAATATTAAAAAGTTCTTGGTTGATAGTGCTACACAAATCCCTTCAGGATTGGGATTTTTTTTTTTTAGTGACATGTAGAGGTTAATTATTCTGTTTTTAAAACATCTAGAATTAAAAATGCAAGTTTAAAAAGTCCATGCTCCAGTGCATCCCATGTTGCATACTACCCACGTATTCCTTTTGGTGGCACTTTACTTGAGTGGTATTTCCAATGTTAGATCTACATTTGAACTCATGGAATATGCTTAATTTCCAGAAAATGCTGAGGTACAACAGTGGTTGTGGTGAGAAATGGTAAAGCATGGTGATAAGATTGCAATCTCCATATAATGATAAACAAAACCAGTGTAAGTAAATAACAACTTTGACATCATTTGAAGTTTCTAAAGATGATGATGTGGCAGTTCATTTATAACACATGAATTTATGTAGGGGAAAGGAAACATCAGGCATTATGTATATTAGTTTATTCCTTTAGACACTCCTTTCAGATAGCTGCTACATGGTAGGGCCTCTAACTCTATAGTTTGCCATTCAGATAGCTCAATCTTAATACTTAATACAGGAACTTCAATTTTCTGAGGTACCTTGGGTATCTACTGCATGTGTGTGTGCTTTAAGTGTGTCTGTGCGAGTGCACTTACAGCACTACTGAAACCTGAACATCCATGCAGTAAAGCGTTGCCCAACTGCTGCCAGTGTCCAGATAAGCTTCCATGACCTTTGATGGAACAAGGACACCTTTACTTACTCCTAAATGCTTACAGTTTGAGAAGTGCTTTAAATTTTAACTTAAATAAAATGATAGTCTGAGCTTTTGCAGTAAGGAAGCAACTAATTTGCTTTAAAAATCATTGATACTTCCTATAGGTAATTTTATTAGAATCTTTTGAGAAATATCAATCCCAGGTCAGGATTAGTATTGAATTGAATTAGTATTGAATTCATGGAATATGATTCATTTCCAGAAAGTGCTCAAGTACCACAACAGTGGTTGTGATGAGAAACAGTAGAGCGTGGTGATATGGTTGCCATTTCCAAATCATGATGAACAAAACAGTATCAGTAAATATAGCTTTGACATGATTTGAAGTCTTTGAAGAAGATGATGTGACAGTGCAAATCCCACTTTGGGTTCAGTATCCTCTTGCATTTTTTCTTCATTGCCTGTTTCTGCTTGTTTCCTGTATGCTGACAGTCCCAAGACGGGCTTCCACAAAGTCAGAGTGAAAGTAGGAACAAGGCAATGGTAAACTCCAAAACCACTGAATTTTCACCTTGGAGCAGGAAGCAACTAAACAATGCCAGGACTTTCTCTTTAGTTTTTTCTGTGTTCTACATAGAAAATCTTGAAGAAAACACTCCGTTTGATATCCTCAGCATCAGAGGTGAAGTAGCCAAGCTCTATTCAGCTATAGACTGAAAACTCTGTAAGGCTTGGGGAACTCAGAAAGAGATGAGACAAATTGGCTAAATGCATGAAGTCAGTACGCAAAAATGAGTTGTGCTGAATCCTTGGGGGACTGCTTTAATTCAGAAGTAAATTAGTCTTAGACCAATGTAGCTTAACTGAATAAGGAGCTACAGGGAGCTTTGCAGTTGAATTAGAGCATCTACTCTCTCACTGTTTCAAGACAATTAAATGTGTGTGTATTGGCGTCAGACCTTTAGTTGATTTGCCTTACCTTTCTTAGTGTCCCCATGGAGGTTTGGCTTGAGAGACAGATAAAACTGTCCCAAGCAATTCATTCTGTACTGAGGATCCAGAACAAAACAAATTTCAATAGCTTTTTTGCTCTGAGGAAAATATTGTAACGCCAACTACTGCACTGTTCTTGACAGAGTAGTACTGGTTGCCCTGCCTCTCCTTGGACACCATTCTTTTCCTGTGCAGTTGTTGGAGAGTCCACAGATACTGAAGATGGCTTTCTATTATGGTCAGCTTGTACATACATAACCTCCAATATTTGGGAATAAAATGTACGAAAGGTAGAGATACCATGTATTTGCAATGACTTCTAGAATTATTACAAGAAAAACAAGTGTATTCACAAGTTCTGTTTCAGCTTGGCAACTAGCTGCTTTACTTATATTTGGCTACTCTGTTGGAGGATTAGTTCAAAGATGAGAAAGAGGGGTTTGGAATTTTTTTTTTTTGTTATGATAGCAGAACAGAATATTCTGGGGAAATAGTAATGACAAGCTACCTTGGGAGAAACCCGTTTTCTCTTAAAGAGTCTATGCATAGTGTGAAAATAGGAGCTCCTAA
>JAVSBS010001097.1:2666-16272 GCA_033124195.1 Coracias cyanogaster | reverse complement strand
CACATCCAGCTTCATTTAGTGACGTCACGTGTCACAAGACACTGTCTTCAGCAGCGTAGAACCTGAGGTTACATTCTTTAACCACGTGCCCAGCAGCTGGAGACCACTGTTATAGCCCCCAGTATTACCTGCTGCCATCTGAATTACCTGCTGCTATCTGAATTAAATCAATCAGAAGAAACATGGCCAAAGAAATACACTAAAGTGTGAAGGGTGGGTGCCTTGGTCTTTCAGTTGTGATCCAATAATGTTTTTAGTGTTTAAAGAACAGTTTTAAGTTCCCTTTCCTGTGATAAGTGCTTTTGACTTGTACCTAAGATGCAGCTCTCTTTGTTATTGTAATTTCTGGATTAGAGAACTAGCTTGATTCTCTTTCAGAGCCTGACTATGGTAGCCAAAAATTTGGACTGAAGTGCAGCTCCAGAGAATCTGTTTGGAAAGGAGAGAAAGCCCTGAGTGTCTGTAGAATCCGGCTCTGCATTTGCCCTGAAAGCATCTATTTTCCAAAAAAGGAAAGGGCAAAAAAGCCTTGAACACTGATTCTTTGAAAGCTGTGAAACTCAGAACAGGTGTGAGCACAGGCAGCTGCCGGGGTGCTGCGTGCAGATATTCCTGCTAATGCCTCCTTAGAACTTAATCTCTGAAACCATCTGCTTATGGTGAGCACATGTCCCAGGGGAGGGGGGGGCAGAAGCAAATCCAGCAGCCCTACAACTTCTTCCACTGTAGCCTGAGTAAGAATTCTGAACACCAGAATAAGCTCAAGTTGTGTGTCAAGAGACCATATTCTCCGCTAAAAGTGGAGGAAGCAGGAAAACTCTAGTGTCAGTCCCTCAACCTCAGGGTGCTTATTGTTGAATCTCAGAGACCAAAATCGGGCTCATGACCATCTGAACAAAAACAACACCCAGGACGGGTTTTGGAACTGCCATCAGCAGAACCCTTTGTCCCTGCAACTACGTGGGATCAATTTTTCTTCCTTGGGGTCTCAGTCTGAACAAGACCAGTGAAAACCTCCAGCAGAATGCCTGACTTGCATTACTCCGGTGTTCCAGTCTGATGTCGCTGGGAAGTCCTTTGGGTTGCTGCCTTTATTGCAGCTCTCCTGATAAACTCCAACGGAGCCTCTGATAGTTACCTCCAAGTAAATCACTTCTCTTCCTCATGCCTTTTTGTTCTTCCTATTTCTTTGCTTTTTGACTTGGGGAAAGGCAGCCCCTGCTCCAGGGTCTCGGGTATTGTTCAGCTCAGTGAATCTGAGGATCATAGAAGTTACTGGGCCAATAAGGGAACCAATCCCACCCGCTCCTGCTTCCTTTTTACCTGTGTCCACTTTGCTCTCAGCCACTGACCTATGAATGAAAAGCTAGTTTATCAACTTGGGCAAAGAGGAAAGCAGTATTAGCCACTGTTGGTTGCCCTGTGACTGCCAGAAGCTGTATGGTGACAGGAATGGGTCGTACTTCAGCCCATGACTGAAGGGTCCCCAGCTTCAGAGAGACATTCAGGGACTTCCCCTGCATTTGGTGCTGGCCATAAAAAATTGATCATCCTTTGTTACAGCTTCACTTCTGTCACTTTCCATCCCAGAGTCTGTTTTTTACAGAAAACAAGCTACATTCATCAAAAATGACAGAACACAGACTTAATGTAATCATGTATGGGAACATGAATTGCAAATGCAGAACACAAGCACTAAAATGTATTTTCCATTACTGCCACAAAATGAAATAATCATGAACATTTTCCCCAAGAATGAGAACACATGTAGAGTACACTGACACCTCCAAACCTGCTGCCGTGCCCTGGCCTCAGGTGCAGGTCGGCTTTGTGGCTATCAGCAGGGCAGAGATCTGCTAGTATCAGAGGACGTGGCTATCTTCTAATCCTCACCATGGAAACTCGTGTTGCTTATTAGTTACAGCAGCTTCTGCAGGCTCATTTGGGTGACCTTCTGGTCATCTCTGGTTGTTAAAGATCTCATGGTACTCTGGAGCATAACTGAGCAGAGGTGCTGGAGAAATAGACAACACTCAGTTGCTGCTTCACTTGAGTTTCTACTTCTAACTACTGTTGGATCACTTGGTGATAAGCTCCAACAAGTCCTTTCAACCCTACCCTGCTTTCATACAGAAACTGCAAAAATACAGATCTGCCTATTTAAAAAAAAAAAAATTAACTGATGTAGAGTCGGTACAGGACAACATGTTAATGTCAATCCAATTCTTCCTTTCCCTTGCAGACCCACTGGACCACAGTTTTGTCATGCTCTGAACATCTGCTGTGATCCAGACGTGGCTGCACTGCACAGACAGGTAAGGTTATACCTGCCTTTCTATCTGTCTCTTTTATTTGTTTGTAACTTGCTTTAGTATCAGAAATGTGACTGGATTATCTCTGTTGATCAGGGTGTCAGGAGAGGCGATGGAGAAGGGTAATAGAATTGGAAATAACCAATCTGTAAACTACACTAAATCCAGTACTTGCGCAGTTATTTAGATTATATTAAGCATATGCAAGTTCTCGGCCAGCCTGTACTTGCCACAATTCTGCAAATACAAAGCCACTAATAAGGGGTGTTGGAGCCTGCCCTGCTGAAGGATACTTGGATACGGATCATGATGATGTCTGGAAGGGAAACTACTAGTTTGATCAAAGCCTTGTACTCAGACAGCACTGAGTGCTGATGGAATGATAGAGAGAGAATAAGGCAGAAAGACAGTGGCTGGGTTACATCTTATCCAGCAGAAGCTGTTATGAGGGACTTATTGATCTTTGATTCAGCTCCGGGCCGTGAGTTAAATGATGGGGTATATTTGGAGACACCAGTCTAACTGCACCCAACAGGAGGTGCTGGAGAGAATAGCATGCTGTGCTGGGGCCGACTTTGTTCCCCTAAAGAAGGCATGGCCCTGTCATAAAGGGAAGAAGGAGAGATTTTGTTCAAAATGAATTAAAATGATGTCTTTGCATGAATGCAATTCAGATTATAAAAAATACATAGAACAAATAGACTCAGCAGCTGTAGAATCCATGAGAAAATCTGGATTTGGAAGAGATTCTTAACTTTTTTGTACTGTGACAGTAAAAAAAAAAACCATTTGGTCTTATGCATCTTTCCAGCTGTTTACATATAGTCTGTGTCCTCTCTGACAAGTTTGCTTAAGGACCTTCATAAACGTGTTCATATGGTCATACAAATGCAATCTCTTTATGTAGATGCACATATCTCCACGTTCTTGTATATCTGACGCACGTTATGCGCATGTGCATCATCTCATTGAAATGAACTTCCTCTTTGAATTAATGTGCTTATATGCATAGACATCAGTATGTCCCAGGGTGCATATATGTATCTTTTTTCATACACTCGTATATGCATGAGGTGATCAACATAGTCAAATTGAAAAACTAAGCTATTCCAAATCTGTGTTATTTCTCATTTCATTCCCAAGGGGGAAATGGGCCCATTCCAAATGAAAGGTAATCTTGGGACCTGAAGTTTTGTGTTTCAGCATATAGCGTGGTTTTAACACTATGTTCCGTAGACTGTAAGCTCTTCAGGGAGTTCGTAAATTCTCTTCCTTGTTTATGCAACAAAGGCAATGTCAGATTGTTTAAGACTTTAGGTGCTAGGACAGTGCAAATGGTATAAATAGTCAGGTTTTATGGGAAGATGGGATGAGCTGGACAGGAAGGACCCTCAGAGAACCCACAAAGCCGTCCATGTGAACTTGTGCAGAAGGTTTGTCGCTGTTTTTTCCACTGGGTTGGAGTACTCTTCCTAGAACTCTGAACACATACCTATTTCAGTGTCGTCTTTGCGTGGCTCATCAAATCTAGCACACGCGAGCATTACATACTCTTATCGAGAACCTTTCAGAAGTAAACATTCATGTCATATGTCCAACGTGTCACCATCGCAGGTAACATCTATGTGCGGCATTGGAAAGATGTGTGCCATGTGTAAGTCTGTGAACATACACAGATTGGATGCTTGTGTACCTTTAACCAGGAGGTTTTGTACAGGTATTTGTAGGGGCAGTGACTCGAGTAGCCTGGTGCAGATCATATGTCCGCACCTTCCAGAAGAGGGCATGTGTCTCCCGATGCGATGCAGGCAGCCTTTCATAACCCATGGCCCCCAGCCTCTCGCACCTGGGCACTCGCATCTGGCTTGCCAATTTGAGGTTAGCAGTGCCAGCACAGAGTGAAATATTAAGGCAGCCACTTGAAATTCAAAGTGTTTCTTTTAATTAATGGGTGGATGCCACAAGTTGATCCAATCCAGCTCTTAAATTAATCTTAATTACATGGATTTTGTAACTTTGGCATTAGCCAGCCACACAAAATATGTATTTCATAATCCTAGAAACGGGTGAAAAAGGCTGCTGCTGAGTTGAGAAGTCAGCTGATGATGTTATCAGCCTCTGTGGCTGTGGGTGTAAGTGTCATTGGGGTGTGTCTGAGATTTTATCGGGAATACCAAATTAATTTACTCCTGCAAATATCAAAACAAGCTTTTTTTGCTGGCAAGTAGGGAATAGGCAAGAGATTTCTGAGGTGCTATATTTGGTGTCTCTATACCATCCAGTGCTGCTACAATAAACAGAAGCATCAAGGAAGGGAAGTTTGTGATCCGTCCTGTTTGGTAATGAGTTTTGAGTGTCTACTCAGAGTGCTGCTCAAGCTTTTAGCTGTTCACATCATACTTGTTGATTTGGACTGGGGATCGGGAATCCTGCCTTTGTAGCTCTGCTACTGCCTCGCTGTGTGTGACTGGCCCAGGGGAAGGAAGCCTTCTTCTCTCCCTGTGCTTCTGTTTTCCTTCTCTGCATATTTGTTCGTTCAGACTTTTCTTTCTCTGGATAGGAGCTGCCTCTTAGTATGTGTCCATTCAGCATTATATGGCATCTAGGTGCTGCTCTGCTACAGATGATGATAATGGATAAATCGAATCATCTCAGGAGAATTGATATTGATACTCTCTGTTAGGGATGAGCATCCAGGATCTCTCTGAGCATCCATCATGCCAACTTTAAATAGAAAACAGAGCTGGGAATAGACGGTCAGGGATATTCATAGGAAATGCAGACGCACCATTTGCCTAACCAGTCACTGCATAGCCTTTAAACAGGAAGCAGGGCCTTGGCTGTCCCCAGGGATTGGTATTCCCTTGAGATTAACATTGCTGCTCACTGAATTAACGCTCCTGCTTCTGCAGTTGAGACTTGAAAAACAATGGATAAAACTAGGAGTAAGCACAATTGCAAGCTCTTCTTTAGCTGTCTTGCTTTAAGTCTGAGTCAGGATGAGGGCAGAGTCTGTATACAGCCCAGAAGGACTAGTTGTGAAGTGGTAAAGTGCATTTGCGAGCCTTTTTTCTGTCATGACGGCAAACCCAGGGGCTGCAGGAAGACTAATGAGAGAAAGCAGAAGATCTGTTTGTGTGTAAGCACACTCACCAATGGAGGAACATTCTGCTGTAGCCAGATGTACAGACATGCACACCTGTACCTTTCATTCGTGTCTCTATAAGCGTCCTTTTTTCATTTACTCTACAATATAGGCACCTGAAATCTGTGTAGAAATACTTTTTCTCTAGAATGGGTTTGTGAATGCTAAACTTGTCTGACGTGTGAGTTCTCTCGGTGCCTGGCTGTGTGATATACTTTGAAGACAGTTCCACTTTATTCTTACAAACTTTTTAGTATTTGGCCACTCCTCTAGTGCTGATAACGCTCTGTCTTTCTGGTTAACAACTTTACCTTCAAAAGCTTTTCCTGAAATTGCTTTACAGGGCAAGGTTAGTTTGGATGTCAATTTGAGGGGCTGTTTTCATAGTACTTCTGAAGATGTAAGTGGGAAAATGTTAAACCTCATGTCAATTTGCCTAATTGGTGGGAAGCTTGATTGTGGCCGGGGAGGAGTGGATTTCCCTACTTCAGTCTTATGAATAATTTGCTCACCTGAAAAGAGAGAAAATCCAGTAAATCCTGGCAGCCAATGCAACTGTCCCCACAGGTTGAGATTCTTCCAAAATACAGAGAGGGGGGGAAAAGGGAAAATAAATCCCTGACCACCTTGGGACAGGAGTGCTTTGTAATGCTGCACCTGTGGATTTTATTTGTTTTAGTGGGAGCTGATGGAGTCACCCATGGAGTCATATTGTTTCCACTCCAATTTTGTCAGCTTTCTTGTGTTTTTCTCCAAAACACTTCTTTCTTAAGTGGTGATAACAGAATCTGGATTAGATAGACTGCTCCTGAAATACTGTATCATTTCTGTGTTCTTGAGGTACTAGAACATGCTCACTTGTGCAATTTTTAATCTCCAAGGCTTGCTGGAGTTGGTGTGACTTGAATAGGAATGATAGAGATTCTCCTCAGTTTTCAAATCTGAAAACCTTTAGATGTCTGAACTCATCCAGCGATGGGGAGGAAGCCAGCAGGCAAATGGAGAAGCCTTTCCAGCTTTCAGTGTAGGTAGGAAACAGAATGAGTTAATGTTGGCCCAAAGGGCCACAATAAATAATGAGAGCTCTTCCAAGTATATCGGGGGAAAGAAATACGAGAGAGAAGGTAAGCCCATTAATAAATTAGGAGAGAGCTGGAATCAATGGTGATTCTAAAATGGCTGAGCTACTTAACTTTTTTTTTTAATTGGTCTTTAAGAAGAAAAATATAGAAATGGAATATGGACCATTAGGAAGTAATGAGCATCTTGGCACCCTAGCTGTTGATGTAAAGCAGATAAGGGAACACTTGAAAGAATGGATAGCAACAAATCAGCAAGTCCAGCTGATGAGCATCCTGGGATGTTTGGCTGCTGAATTCACTGAACTGCTGGCAGGTATTTTGAAAAGTTGTGGATTAAACAGGCAGGTTCTTCATGGTAAGTCCATATCAGTAGTTCTGGAACAAAGGCCAGCCTTACAAAAGCTATTGGGAGGGATCCCTGCAATTACCGCGTTACCCAGCCCGCTGCATTTTCAGTGTGAAGAGATGCTAAGACAGGGTACATGAGTTTCAGGAAGCCTAAGTTCAGAAATTGGCCAGACTGACAATCAAACTAGATAGTTCCTTTGCTTCACATAATTAAAATTACTACTTCTGTCTTCTCAGTGAACTTGCACAATATGACCGGAGCTGATTCAACTGTGCCAGGGAAAACCCATCTAATAAATTTATCTAGTGGTTTGTGGATTTCAGTTTAGCTTAATGCTCAAAAAATGCAGTGCCTTCAGAATGCTCTACCAGATGGATCTCTGCTGCCGTAAGCTTTCTGCTGTAAGTCTTGAGGCTGCTTTGGATTTCCCTCCAAACGAATTTTCTGATATTTCAACCAACCTCGTACCACTGCTGAGGCTGAACTTAGCCTTTTATGCCTGTTACCGAAGTTGCTCCCCTGAGGTGAAGTACAATAGCATAGGCTAAGCAGGTCAGAGCATGTTCTAGACTGCCAAAATGACAGGCTCTCTGGTGATCTAGAAGGGCTAAATCCACTCTTTGGGTATGGGGGCACTCACTATGCATATGCCAGCTCTCTGTAGGCATAGGTCTGTAAACGGGAGTGCTATCTTTCCTTTAAAAACCTGTGGGATTTCCAAGTCTGCAGACAGGATCCTGGCTCTCTCTCCTCATTCTTTGTCAGAACTTAGGGAGAAAATCGGTAAGCAGAATGCAATGAGTGGTGTTATTGGGTAGTATTCCCGTTACAAAAGGATTTCCCCTGTAAAAATGTCTATGAAGGGGCAGTGCTTGCCAACATGAAGGAATCGGCACTCTAAATAGTGATGGCTAGTGGCAAGCAGTGTACAAAGCACTTCAGGATGGGAGATCTCACTGAGCTGCTGTGTAAGCTGGTGTAGTGTATCAGGCTGGTGCTCTCCTCAGCCTAGAACTAGCTCAGTGAGGTTTTTTTATCAACAGAAAGAAATGTGAAGCAGAATATGAAGCACTTACACAGATGGATAATTTATGTAAGGTCTTATTAATACCTTTCTCTGAAGTTTACTGAATAAACTATCCAGTGATACTGAGCTTCCCCAGATGATGTTTCAGGTGAATAATTTTGTTTCCCACATTTTCTTAACAATTGAGGTAATTTACAGGCTTTTGCCTAAAGTTATCTTTGCAGGTTAAAAGAGTAGAGCTGGATTTTTATCTTGTAGTAAGGCCTGTTCCCTCTCTCATTTTCCTCCGGAGGAACTGATTCTGATTTGGTATAATTTCACAGAATTCTGAGTTAGCCCTGACGGTCTTGCCTGAGAAAGGGCTTATCTAAGAGCAGAGCTGCAATCTGGAGGTTGTTAGGAGCCCCTGGTCCCTGACCTCAGATCAATGAACGCCCAGCCAGGATGGCTTGCTAACTGCATCCACTCCTGTCGTCAGCTCTGACACGGATAGGGACAGCGCACGGCCTGCGATGTCCTGCAGCGTGTCGAGCAGTGGAGGATAACTCTCCCCAGGTTTTTGACTGTGTAGAGTCTTTTCCATTTGCAAATAACGTATGGAATACGTTAGCGCAGAAGCTGAGATTCTCCAGCAGTTACCTTTCAATTGTCTGTCTATCTTTCTAACTTCTCCTCCTACGCACCTTCTTTACACCCCATAGTGATATAGAAAGCTTAGACTTAAACGATTTCAGTGGGTGAGAGGCAGGAGGTGGGGAAGGAACTAATATGAAAATTACCTTAAGTCTGTCACTCACACTGGCCCAAAGGAAACTAAGGCCATTGTCAGTGACCCTACTAGCCACCCTGCTTCTCCATTCCTCAAGCACGAACTTGAACAATTTTATATGCTTATGGGTGAAAGCATGCTGTCTTTTCTACCTGCATGTTAAGACGTAAAATAGGGAAACGTTTGTGGACGGAGGTTGAGGACACTACGAAGTCTCAACCTGCACAGTAAGTGCTCAGGGGATTTGATAGCATTGGTGAAGTCCGGGTTTGGTTTACATTTAAAACAGAGGCTCCAGAGGAAAAAATCATCCCTGTTTGTGGTCAGTGAGGAAGCAGTTCTGGTCTCTCATTATTTATTACTCTATCTCTTGTGATAATGCCCAGAGACCCAAACACTGGGGTGTTAGAGAAGGCTTTGTAGCAGAGGTGGAACAGGGACATTTGGCTGTCTCATCTCTTCAGTAATGGAGCCCTGCTTCAGGACTAAGGCTCCTAGGTCCTGCAGCAATGAATATAATTAGTTCTAATAATGGGTGAGGTGATACCGTCAAATGAAAGACGGGAGGGTTCTGTTGGGTTCTTAAGGCCCTGTTCTTGTTTATGCAAAGGTCCTTTTGCACCACTCTGGCAGTGCAAGGAGGTCTGAAAGGTGAATTGAAAAGCTCGGAGGCTACTCTGTGGGTTTCTGAATGTAACATCCATCTCTACTCATCTGACAGAGCTGGAGGGAATCAAATACCAAGCAAAAACAGTGGACTAAAATCTCTGCTGGTGTAAATCAGTATCCCTCCTTTGACTGCAGTGAAGCTATGCTGACCAAGGCCAGCTGAGGACTTGATCCAGGGAATAAATTATTTTTGCCCTTAGTCTGTGAGTCCAAAGTCAAGTCCTTCGCATGTCATGTCCCATTCAGTGTTAGAGAAGGGCATATTTCGCCTCCTTCTCTCCACCTGGGCTGTCCCCTCTCCTCTGGATAAACGGTATTTCCCCATTGCATTCCCAGTCCCTCACGCTTCACCAGAATTAAATTCATCATTCATTTTTTATGGTTTATACATAGCAGTAATTTATGTTTTCAAATATATTGAGGTCACACTTTAGCAGAAAAAGAGTGTTTCACATTTAAATTGAAGGCATGTTCGTTCCATTAAATGGAGATGTTTTGGATAATTTTAAAAGGCTAAAAGTAGTAGAAAGTAACATTAAAATAAAATTTGAGAGATGTAATTACACCTAATCGTACCATAAAATAATCAATACTGCATTACATTATTTCTGACTTCCCCAGTTATAGCCTTTTTTTGTTAAGCTTTTGAATATTGATGAGGTCAGTGGGGTCACAGTCGACTCTCTGAGGTCTAATGGAGGTGGAATTAAGGTGGTGTCCTCTCCTATTATATCTGCGCGGGGAGGTGAGCTCTCTACTTTCTCAAACTGGGGAGATAACATGGCATCAGAAGCCAATACCTTGGCAACATTTCTTGAGCTGAGATTAGGCTGTCAGTAACTGCTGACTGGGAAGCTGGCAGAGCTGTCTCCCCATCACAGACCCACTCAATTATACATGCCAGGACGCAGAGGAAATGATGTTCACGTCAACAGAGATCATTAACAGCTGGAGACCAGTGTGTGTGAAGGCGACAAGAACCAGTTCCTTCCAGTTCAGCCAGGGCTTTGTGTTGGCTGTAGGAGATGGAAAAGGGGGTTTGTTGTGGCTGTTTGCTTCCCTTCTTTGCCCGTTTAATCGTACCCCTCCACCTGACATAGACCTCACTCTGTTAACGCAGCAGCCCCGCTCTGACCAGACTGCAAAGCTTTCGTCCCTCACCAGCCTGTGTGTGTGTGGACACGCAAGGCACCAGGAGAAGCTGGGCAGCTGCTGGGGTTCAGTGCGGGTGTGCCATCCAGGACCTTATTTCCCCTGGTTTGTCCTGGAAGGTGCAGGTCTGACTGCATCTCAGCTACTTTCAGAGTTAGGGCTAGGGCAGTCTTTAGCATTTAAAGCAAGAGATGAAATGCTGGGTGGTCATGTTCTGCACCCAAATTTCTCATAATGTCCTGTTTTCTGCCTTCCTGCAAGTGCGTTAGCATTTAACCTAGAGAACGGGCTGGGATCTGAGGAGGCATTCAGCAATGGTCTTAGGATTTGTGTTTTGCCTTCTGTGCCTCCGTTTCTCCATCCAGGCAAGAGCATAATGTTCTTTTTATTGAAGTCTGTTTTGCATAACGGAGGCAAGAAAAAGGTTTATTTGCTTTTGATAAACCCCTTGAAAAAGGCAGCAAAATGTCATTTTTCTGGGTTCTGATCATAAATATCACGAAGGATGGAATTTTAAACCAGAACCAAATCAAGCAGCATTATCCATTTCACATTGCCACAGCATCCTCAGATTACAGTGCTCATAACAAAAGGAAAGATAACGAGCAGGCCCCTATCATTACCATTAATAATAAAAATGATATAATGTATTTTTAAAACTTTCCTTAATGCAACACCAGTCCAGTCATCCCAACACTCAGATTATCGTATCTTCCCATCTATCTATCTATCTATATATATCAAGTACATAGGTGAAAGTGTCAGCAGGGTAACATGCGAAAGAGAGCTGGGATGCTGGATGTCCCCCATCAACTGTCTTTGCAGTGGGCCCAGTCCCCTCCCACTACCTGTTCCACACCAGACCAGTCACTCCCCAGCCTTGCCGGCTCCTGTGAAGTTATTCCTTCCCTTACCCCCAGTGCTGTCCTTGGGGTCTGGCCGTGTGTGTGTGTGTCCCCCTCCTCAATCCTCCTGGTACCTCTTCCCATGCACACCAAACTCTCTGCTTTCCCCTTTTCTTACCCCCTTCCCTTTACTCCACACATCCCATTTTGTTCCTGCTCTGAAATCCAATTGTTAAAACTCGTGGTGGAAAGTGGATATTTGCCCAAAAGCAAACTAACGGCGGCCCACTCTCTTGCAGACACAAGACAGCCCCACTCTTCTGATTAGACTGAATTGCTTTCAATTGACTAACATAACAAGCTGCTGCTGCTTTTTCTTTTTTTTTAAAATTTGAAAATGGAAGGGACACTATTAGGAAATTTACATTTGCGAATATGATATTTAATTAGCAATATTAATAAATTAATAGAAGTAAAGAACCTTGTCGAGACTCCAGATTAATAAAACATGCTCCAGCTGAGTAAATGAGGTGAGCCAGTGATGTGATGCCCACAGAGGATACAGGGGAAATGTCACTCCCCAAATACCCCTTCAACAAACGACGTGGGGCAACAGCGAATTGAGGCAAAGCTCTTTCCATCTTACGGTACCTCTCACACTTACACACTGGCCCTTTCCCTGTCCTGCTCCACTACTTAGGACTTTAAGTACAGCTTTTCTGCTCCCTTCCCTTTGCCCTGCCAAGAAGCTGGATGAGTCAGTAGTGGGGAGAGAAGGAGAACCAGCGCTTACAGGTGTCAGACAACAGAAAGGACAGTGCAGGGCACGTGCTTAGAAATGTTTGGTCAGATCCATAGAAAGTGATAAAAGAGACTTTTAGCATTTTCTAATCTGATCCTCTGGCAGACGTGGAGCACAAGCTCTTGCTTAGCTGCGGCTGCTTCCAGCTTGGTCTCTCCAAGGCACTTGGAAGGTTTTGCCTTAGGGGGACCCTCAATCTGTGGCATATGGAGCAGGTCGCGCAGCAGGTGATGTCTCAGCGCAGAATCAGGAAGGGAAGCAATACAATAATGTCAGTGTGGGCTCACTGAGAAGAATGACCACATTAAGCAAAGGTCTGGCAGAGCATGAGATAAATTGCTGTGAGGTTCATGGGGGTCAGTCCCAGCTAGGTGTCCCAGTCTTAATGTGCATCTGTCACTGCTTTGAATCTTGGGGGCTAACGCAAGCTGGGGGCCAGTCCTCTGCCGCTCACTGATGCCCCAGTCTGCAAGGCACTCCAGCATGTGGTGTAACTTATGCATACCGCCTGAGGGGAGGCATTGTTTGGGGGCACTGAAACACTGGGGGCAACGTTTCAGTGCCTCCTCTTTCCTGGAAAAAACTCCCCTCTTTCCAAGACTCAGCAAGGCAGTGAGTGCAGAAGAATGTGGTGCGGTCCTTTCCCGTACTGCTGCTTTAGGGCAGGCGATGGTTCGGAGGAGACTGGGGCATCAGGACTCCAGGGAGCAGGAGGCTGTGTGCCACCTGACTTGATCTGTCATGAAGTGTGGGGCAGAAAGGGGAGAATGTGGCTCTTCTGTAGCCTGTAGATGTGTGGAGAAGCCTTTGCGGTGTGATGGCAGAGAATCATCAACTGCATGGAGGTATCTTAGCTGGTGAAACACTCCTGTGTCTGTGGGCAACAACTGGTACAGCCTCTTACCTTGATCCCTGGCTCAGGAGGGAGAGCAGAGGAGATGCAGGACCCAAGCTAGCTGTCAAAGCAGCAGCTCTCCTAGGGCCTGTGTGACATTCACACACATCACTGTGAAGTCACGCTCTCCTGCAGAGCATGGGAGAGTTGATTATTTATTAATGTACCGAGCACCATCCCCATGCATCACGCTGCCTTGCTGTGCTGCAGCCTCAGCAATGAAGCACTGGGACACCACAGACCTGTGGTCCTCCCTGGTGCACACCAAGAGAGGATGTCTCTGTGCCTAGAAGGGACCTCAGAGAAGGCTAGTGATGCTGGAGGAGGAGAAGGCAAACACAGGAATTGTCTGGTATAATGTTGAGTTTTTTGTAGTGCTTTCTGCGTGCTCAGCTCTGATGGATCAGCACTGGACTCAAAACCAGGCAGCTTAGCCACTGTATGAGAGGGAGATAGATGGCAGCCCCAGGCCAAGGCCCTGCAGGCAGGTGTCGACGTCGTCGTGGCCTGCCCGGGGCGGCTGGAGGATCTGGTCGAACAGGGCCTGTGCACCCTCGAC
>JAVSBS010001096.1:0-44061 GCA_033124195.1 Coracias cyanogaster | reverse complement strand
CCTAAACTCCCTTTAAGTATTTGTTGTTTCACAATCCTATCATCTTTCAGCACCCTTATGTAGTAATGCGGAATGGACACCCAAAAAAGGAAATTAGCTATACAGTTAGCCCAGGAAGATCTGCATCAGCAAGCTGACATTCATCCACTTTGCTACTCCTTTAAAACAATTTTACTGACACAGCTGGCCACTTGGATTTACGCAAAAGTTTAAATATACACTCTGTGGATTGCACATCCACATCCCAGCTAGCAAGGTATTAGAAGTGGTTACCTGGAAAACCTCAGTGTCTACAGACTGCTAAACATGATGTTGTACTCTGTCTTTTCCATACTTTTGTGTCTCTTTGCAAAAGCAGTGCCCCATAAGAGGTTTTATTCTCAAAAAGAAAAGTCTCACCAAACACACAACATAGGACAAGCTGGTGAATTGAGAGCCAGTGCAGGCAAGACAAAGCACAGACCTCGCATTCTAGAGAGCTGACCACACAAGTGCTTCCTACAACAGACAAGAATCAGTTCCACATTTCAATCCTCCACTCACTTGAGGTAAATGTTTTCCTCTCATAAGATGTCAGTGAAAGTCTCTCAACAGGGAAAGAAAGCATAGCGAATTTTCAAACACTTCATAACTAAGAAAGACTTGAAGGACTATGCTGACACGGACATTCACAGACAAGACGCAAAAAACAAGCTTATCAAGCAAAGTCTGAAACCAAGCACCATGGAACAGAGAACTGAAGATCTCCACCACAGCCACACCTATGACAAGGGAAATTACTTTTTTAAAGAAGCCAATCTGCACTTGGCTGTAAAACCCAATCCCACTGAAAGAAAGAACAGAAGCTTTGAAAATCCTGTTGAAGAAAATAAATGGCTTGCTTTAGCTTTTAAGTGAAGTACTGATTATTTTCCAGGACAATTATGGAGTACTAACATCAGTATCTTATTGGAGGAATTTATTTTTTGAAATCTCAACACAAATACTTCAAGTCTTGCCTCAAACTTTTTTCCCCTGAAGCTAAAACCACACATGCATCAAAGACACACAACAAACATCTCCAGCCCATGATACTACGGATAGAGATGCAAAACTACTCTGATTTTCCTTCCAGAGGTCTCCTCATGTCAGGCTTTGCTTCCACTTGGAAGAAACAGAGACCCTCCTTGGTCCAGATACATCCCCTGTCCCTCTTCAAGCCCAGTCAGGATGTTTCTTTGCTGCCCAGCCAAATTGAAACAGTTTTCTGAAACCCAGAGACTATGTAGAAAAATCTAAGGAGACTACATTTGGTAGAACACTCCATACATAAAGTAGATATGTCAAAAACAATTGAAAAAAAATCACATGACTTGCCATACTGAAGACTGCTAGACTTGCGGACAGAATAATCCCAGCTTTTTTCAAGCTAAGATGGCCTGCATGTGCATAAGAGGAATTTTCAGATGCTACTGAAGGTTGGTATGTATTGTACAAGTCATACTGATCTACTTAACATGAAATAGAGCGAGTACAATAAAGCCAGGCACCATCTATGTAGCTTTCATGCATATGCCACCTATGCAGGTTGCTTAAAATGCACTATCTAGAGTTGCCTGTGGGTAATGTATCTGCATAGACACAGCAGCAACAGAAAAATCAATAAAAGGACTTACTCCTTATTTTACATGAGATTGAATAACAAAATTTTCATACAAGACAGAGTAAAACTGAATTAAGTCAGAACTAAAACATTTTCTTCCCCTCAACAGCCCCAGTAACATGAGGCACAGAATGAACAACTTGGCTGGTTTCAGAGAAATGTCAGTCTGGAGAAAGATTAAAGAATACACTGCACATTCTTACAGAAACAACACCTGCAAAAATTGTCAGGCTAGAGAGTGTGAATATTCACCATTAACACCTTAGCTTGGTATTTCCACAGTGCAGATGTTGATTTCCACACAGTTTTAACCAAATACTGAAAATAAGTTATTTTGTCTTCCAAAAAAAGCCTTACCTTATCATTAGATTCTAATGCTCAATAGTTCATTTACAGCAAAAAAGCACTTAACCTTTGTTAAAACAAAGAAAATTGAACTTTATGGCAGTACAGGCAGTGACTGGAAAGGACTTTCCCAGATATGACCATGTCATATACATAGGAAAGTATATTGCAAAACTCAGCTTAAGTAGTACACAGTTTTGTTTCCTCATGCCCTGGTTCAACTTCAGTTACTGACCTTTTCCACCCATCCACTTTCATATACGACATTTAGGAATCTCACTATTATGAGACATAGCAAAGAAAACTTGTTTAAAAGCCTGCAGCTGATAGAATACAAGAGAAGGAACATCTAAATGCTTAGTGTTCAAAACTTCTTAAACTTAGTCTGTAGCTCCAAATGGCCATTTATATTTCAACAATCAGTAGTCATACGGTTGTCCAAGTCAGTAGGTCTGACAGGTCTGGGGAAGAGAGGGAAAAGATGGGACACTAGGAACACCACTAATCTGAGCAGAGTCCAAGACTCCATTTGCACCACTGTAAGCTCGTATTGCAGCAATACACTGGCTGCCAGTGCAAACATTCTCCAGATGCAGGCACACAAAGGCCTCCATCACTGTTCTGTCTCCGTCCCAGTAAAAAAAAAAAATCAGGATCCTGGCAAAAGACAGGAGCAGTAACTGTAAAATGCACATACTACTAATTAGAAACATTGCTTTTGCCACTGCTACCACTACAAGAGAGGAGGCAGGTGGCATTTAGCTACAACATAATTAAATTCCATAGAAACGGTGTTCTACTAGACAAAGAGGTTAAAATAGAATCTGAGGCAAGAAGGCAAGCTTACCATTTCAGAACCTAAAATACAGAGTCTGAAGTCTTACTTTTTTAGGTTGCCCTCCCTGACATTGGGACTTAGATTCAACTGTTCCAAGTCCTAACTTCAGTGAAACTGTTCACTGGCATTAAAGCATCAAAAATACCCTTAACTGATATGCACCATTTCCCACATATGTCATCATTTTGACCACCAGCTTGCAAGACATTTCTTCCCACTTTCTCATAAAACTGGCAAGATGACCCAGTCAATACCAATCACTGTGTTTTTACAGAATAAAAAAAGCAAAATGTTTATGTGCTAGGTTTTGGGGTGTTTTTTGGTTTTGTTTTTTTAATGCTCTGAAGTGACAGGGGGCCTAGTACTACCTGTACAGGTTCCCTGTTGCAAGAAGTTGTCCTATAACAGCACACGGCTCCCCGAATAGATGTAACCTTCTGAAAAGCCTGCCTATATTGAGAGTAGATTTGACTTAATCTCTTTGCTTATCTTCATCAGGAGTCTTCCAGTTCTTCTTGACAGACCACTGAACACCATATGGAGCAGTATAGTCACTACTGGTGTGGGAGTGACATTCTGACATATTAAATCTAAAGTGTAGGTGTGTCTGACTTTTTCCACTAACCCTACAAATAAACAGACCAAGCAATCCACTCAAGGCTAAGCAGCAACCTTCCTCCAGTTTATACTTAAAAGTAGTCATTTCCTAACACATGAGGCATTTGTTACCAGTCAAGAAATCTAGCAGATTTAATTTACATTAATTTACATCATAGGCTACATAACTATGGTTAGGCAATACTACAAAACACTTAGAAGATTAAAGTAGTATGTGGGCAGCATAGACTAGCAACTTTCTCTGTGTTTCAGACAAAGCAAGTCACATTGTGTCAGCTGACAGTTATCACCCACTCATAACAGGAATTTCTAAAAATTAAATACAGAGCACTGCTGCTTTGGCAGAATATATAATTTCGTCTTGGTGTTTACAGCTTTGGTGAGGAGAAAAAAACCATGCAGTTGATTATCAACAGACTACTGACATTTCCAAACCATTTCTACACCCACAGATCCTGATGTTCATAGATTTTTAACTCTCATAAAACAAAAGCTGTGATATATTAAATGATCTAATCTGGATATGCAGGGAAATCCTCACAGAAAAGATGTTAAATCCAGAACATGAGCAACTGGAACACTAATTCATGTCTCTAGATCTAGGTCCACAAGTTTTTGACCCTCAGGAGGCGTTAACTTTACAAGGCAGACTTAAGTCTCACTGAAGTTCCAGATTCAGCCAGTATTGCCACTATATGTAGTCCTGATACCCTTCCCCGTCCCCTTCTAAAATCCACAACCATGAATCATCTTAATCACATCACAAATCTTCAGATCAATCTCGTGATCTTGTACCACACACAAAGAAGATAACAGTTTTAAGCCTTCTATTCTACTCCGCTCCTGACCCCGACCTCATACAAACACCAGTGTGGGTACAGTTTGGGGGTGGCAGGAGAACAAGGATGGAAGGCCAGAAACAGTGCTAGCTTCTGAGAGCGCTCATGGAAATGCAGCACCCCTGCAGTGCCAGCCTACACCAGGCTATTCCACACTTGAAGGATATACCACAGAGTGAAACGGAGGAAGCTGGGGGAACAGAGGCAGTACTGATGCTAGAAAAAAAGAAAAAAGTTTCATGTTGTAAGCTGTTGGTTGCTCCCCTCATCAATTCATCAATACAAAGCATCAAGTGTCTATGAAGCTGGTGAAGCAAAACAAAGTCAAATGAAAAATGCTCTGACAAGAAAAAAAAATAAATTAAAATACAGCAGGAGATGCACTTTAGCCTACTGTTTGTCTTGATATAACTACTTAATTCCACTACTCCATCAACACCAACTCTTTATCAAAAAGCATCAGCTCATTCATTCAAGATATGGTGCCATTAAAAAATCATCGTCATATCCTTTGGAGGTGCTCCATCAATAGTTGCTCGGTTTTTTGTTTGCGTGGGTTTTTTTTGTTTGGTTGGTTTTTGTGAAGTTGAAAGAAAGACTTATCCCTGACCAGTGGTAGTTCAGAGGTTGTCTTAGGACCTTCTGAAAACAGAGCAACTAAAAGGCACCTACAGACTGCTCTTTCCACATCTCAGAGAGAAGCTGACCATTGAGGAAGTCTTAATGTTCAGCACAGTATCTGGGTGCTGTGCATCAAACCTTCACATTTAAAGGACTGAGCTGGTACAATATAAAGGCAAGAAAAACTGACAGGATTTGGAGCTCTTACAGGCTAATCTGTTCCTGGAAACAGAGATAGCAGCCCTGCCAATGATACAAGAGCTCACTGCAAGCATGTGTCATCTTTATTTTTGCAGTTTTGTTTCCAGGGAACTCTGACTAGGGCCTTAAAGAGAATACAAGCTTCTTTTAAGGAGTAGAAATATAGTCTACTGCTGCAGTACAGAACAGCTCATTCTTACAGAAAACCTGAGTTTTATTCAACAAAAAGGTATTTTTTAACTTGAAAGACTCATGATGCAAGGTAGATACTGCTAACAGGTTATCCTTGTTTTACTATAAAAATAACGGCAGATAACAGAACTCTGAACTCAATGGAAACCACGAACAAAGCCAGACAGACTTCTTAAGATACCATTTTGGGGGGCTCTTATTTTTGTAGTGTCCTGAAAATTTAAAGTCATCGAAGTATTTTAAGAATATTTTAAGCACAAATAGCTCCAATATGAACTCTACAAAAGAGCCCCTCTGAACACATCCAACCCTCTATAAATGGGAAGGGTTTAGGTTTCAGTGACCATGCATTATTCACTACAGCACAAATTGCTACTTAAGAAAACTTGTAAGGAACATACATTGGTGTTCCCAAACCAAGAAAGCAGTGATTCAGAAGAGCTCCACTCCAGCTCTATAGACAACTCACACTAAAGTTAAGCATGTGCCTCTGGCCAAGCCACTACTTTTACATGGTTGAGTTGCATCTGAAATACCACGTAAAAGTACTCTGAACTTAGACTAACATTCAGTATGTAGACACTTTAAATTCTGAAAAATAATCTACATGGACATCAAGCAGGAGCATTTTTTAACCTCTTCTGAATGGCTCACTTGACTAACATCACCAATACTTCGGCATAAAAGTTCTACACTGCACAACTGCAATTCAAGGAGCTATTCAAGCTACCATCCGTGGGCTATTTTCAGCTCCACTTGATTTCTTAAACTAGCAGAAATACACCAAAGGAGGGCTTGAAAAAGGTGATCAGAATTAGGGATTGCTCCCACAGCAATCAAAAAGCAGTGACAGCGGACAATAGCTGTTGTAACAATTTCACTTTTCACCGTTCTTCACACAAAAGCTACCAAAAGATACAGTTGGTTGGCCTTGCTTTCACACATTAAAGCCTTATTCCTACTTACCTATAAAAGCTATTAGTAATGCTAAAAAAGCCAAGACAAACAAAAACCCCACAACCAACAAAAAACTCACAAAACAAAAGCAGCTCCAAAAATTCTGTATTTTCGTTTATACAAACTGGTCAGAATGAAAACCTGTTACACTGCAGAATGCAAGTACTGACCATGTAAATTCAAACTGCAAATATTTTTCATTAGTGACACTGAGGAGACTCACAGCTCTAGCCAGCTATTCATGGACTTTTACTAGGTTTATGCTACTTCTGCTCCACAGACCTCAGGTTCCTTGAAGTAATAAACGAACTGATAAGAGACTTTCCACTCCAACACGCAGGTGCTTGACAAAGACACCAACTATTAGGCATGGATCTCTTACCCCAGTTCAAGGGAAATCTGCTTAAAGTAGCTGACTGCAAATAAAGTGTATACTCCATATTCTGACTTAAAGCTGCACAGATAGCACAGGAAGCAGAACAAAATGTCACAAGTAAATGGAATCTAAAAGCCAGCAATCTTCCAAACATGGGCAGAAAAGTGAAGGACAGTAGAAGAGTGAAGGATCTTCTTGTAAGCTGTCAGGGTCTTAATATTTAAGAACCGCAGGCAGCAGAAGGAATACAGGATGTAAGGCCTTCACTGGCATTATCCTCAAAAGCACTAAGGGATAACCCATACTCATGCAAGTTAGAACTCATTGGGTTCCACCAGGATAAGCAAAACCAACACTACACACTACAGTTCAATGGATGGCTCATTGACATCTTGATAAAGTTTGGAAAAAATGTTTCATGGCTATGAAAACTTTAACAAAGATATTGACTAGTTTCACCTGAATAGATGCTTGCCCGTGTTGTAACTCAGCTAGTATACACAAACCACAAGCTACATTTTCCCTTTACTCTGCAGAAAGTTCAGATATTGTGAAATGCATAAAAGTGTGTCAGTCATTCTGACAAGGAGGTTTTTTTTCTTTCACTCCAGGGAGCAAAGCAGGTTAGAACAAATAGCCAGAATAACCTTAACTGATCAAAACTCCCTAGCTGCTTTCTACTACCTCTCATGATAGCAGATACATACCTACTCCCCGAAACATTAACAGTAGCAAGGCAAAACTCAAGGTCTCAAATTAAAGCAAGCATGTAATTTGACTTTTTTTTTTTTCTTCCAACAGGAGGTTTTGGAACCCATACAAAGTAAGTATTTTGAGAAGCCAGAACTTCCAGTTTGGGGAATAATTTTATTTCTATTTAGTAACTGGGGAATAATTTTATTTCTATTCAGTGATCCAACAGTAAGAGAACATATTTGAAATATGTTTGCCTGCTCCCTCCTGTATCTCCATACAGACCAAAATGTTTCAGGAACAAAATGAGTCCTCCATTTGCTATGCCACTTTATATCACAAAAATATAGCACAACTTAGAGCAGAAAAGACAGGAAGCCACCAGCTTTCTTTGCTGACAAATGTATTCTTTCTTCAGAGTACATCGTAAACTTTTACAGATTTAATGGCTTTTCTCCACTTCCAGGAATGCCACTTGTTAAAGACTCCAGTTACATTTCAGCAAAAAAGATATCCCTTCATTTTGTTCTTCATAAGAGAGAAAAACAGGAGACCGATTATAGTAATATACACTAAAAAAATTACAAACAAACCATTTGCTTTGGGTTTGTTTTTTGGTGGTGGTGGTTTTTTCGTTGTTTTTTTTTCCTCCTTAAAAATATTCCTTGTTTTGGGTCTAACATGCAGCCAGTCCATATCAACACCATGTTCCTTAGCCTTTACACTGAACGTGCCTATATGCATATTTATACAAATATATATAACAAAATAAATATTTTAACAATTGAAACCATATCAAAGTAATTAAGTTAAAAAAAGAATTCCAGCACTGACATCTGATCTGAGCAGGCTAAGAAATTAATGTCTCTGTACAATGCCAGCAACATTCACCACTTGGTCTGGTTAAACAATGCCGTCTCCATGTCATGAGGCCTACAAGAAAGCTGGGGAGGGACTTTGTACAAGCACTTGCAGTGATAGAACATGGGGTAATGGCTTTAAGATGCATGAAGGCAGATTTAGATTAGAAATTAAGAAGTTTTCCACTAAGGGTGGTGAGACACTGGAACAGGTTGCCCAGGGAGGCTGTAGATGCTTCAACACTGGATGCATTCAAGACTAGGTTAGATGGGACTTTGAGCAACCTGGTCTAGTGGCAGGTGTCCCTGCCCATAGCAGGCAGGTTGGAACTAGATTACCTTTAAATTCCCTTCCAACTCAAACCATTCTATGATTTGGAGCTGAATGCATAAAACCTCATTTTTTTCTCGCCTCCCACCCCCAGTAACAGGACTCATGCTTGCCAACACCAGAGGAACACCCATTGCAAATAAGGTTTCCTCCCAGCATCAGGAGATGCTACTTACCAGGGGAACAGGATGTTAATGCATGTTGGGTTTGGGGATGACGCATTCAAAGCTTGCTTTCTTTCTTTTGCTGACCCCCACCTTGTACAACAATTGCATTCAAAACACACCCAAGAGAACCCTACTGTACATGCCAAGCAGCACAATCACCAGTCTGAGCAGTACAATCACCAGTTCACAGGCCACAAGAGAAAATAGCTGTTTGTGGCCACAGACAGTTCAACAACCATGTGATTATTCCCCCTACCAGCTGACTTCTGGTAAAGAAACACACTTGTGCAACTTTCAAAAAACAACTAGCAGGTAACCATCTAACAACACTGGAAAATATTAGAGATGTGACAAAAATGGCATTCAGCAAACACCTCACAATGCTAACGACTGCCAATTTTTCAGTAGACTTGATGTCTCAGTCCAAAGACATAGAAATAAGCTAATGCTTCAGAAGACTTTGCAGTTAGGTTTGCAGAGCACCCCACAAATGCTACAAGGCAAAAGAATTAAAAAAAAAAAACAAAAAACACAACAAAGAGCAAAGCTGTGCCAGACCAAGCCCATGCTTGAGCAGTCCCAGCCCTTCCCCACAACAGCCAGGGCTCAGGCTGATCTTGAGAAACCCTTGACTGTCTAGCTGGAAGACTCTGCATCTGCCCCAGGGGAAGGAGAAAAAACAGGCTTTCCACCTCTCAGGATTATGCCAAGAACAAGATGATGCCACTAAGAGATGAGAGCAGCAAAGGCCATGAATTGACACCATTGGAGCTCCTTCCAATGCAGAGGTCAGTCTCTGCAATAGCTAACAGCAAACGCACCAGGAAAATTAGAAAGTGCAGAGGTTAGACACAAACACTTCCTAATCTTTGCCTTTAATAAAAGGAAAAAACCAAATACCTCCAGAGAAAAAAAAGAATAGAAAATGCAAGAACACAGGAAACTGCTATCGTAACAGGCTGACAGCATGACCGGTTACACAAGTAGCACAGCTCAGAAAAAAAAACCACAAACATATCCAAATAACACCTCCCCTTCTCACTTCTCCCAGCAGGACAAGGTCTTTCAGTTCAACTCCCTTCTGCCTTGCAGAAGCAAACTACTGCTATGACCACTTTGTCAAAAAACTCTTTGCAACCTCAGTGCGCTGTAAACTTTGCAAAGAAAGCCACCTTGTTGTCTTGGGAGAGTCATCTTGCTAATTGACTATCGATAGTTCCAAGTCAGACAGCTTTTGAGATGAAACTTCCTCCTCCATAGGCTTGCCTTACAGACAAACTGAAGTAATATGATAATCAGGGCAGGGTAGAAAGCTCTGCTGCTTTGTACCCTTTATCATATACAGCTATACCACTGCATTTATATTCCACACGACATTAAGTACTTTCCTGAGCACCATTTAATAACACATTGTTGAGGGGAAAGAAATGCGCATCAAGAGAATTGGCACCACATCCCATCAGTCAGAAGGCTGCTGTCACAGACACCAAAGTCCAAGATCTCAGGTGTCTTCCTTCAGATGCAAGTTACTTGAGGCTATTCCCTTTGTTTTCTATTCCAGGAGCTTCCAGATGTCAGCATACGTGTTTCAGCACTGATTTTATACCCTAAAGCAAGAGTAGACAGCTCTCGCCAAACAGAGCAAATCATGCTCTGTTGAAATACTAAAATCCACGGCATTCAGCTGCCTCTGAATACTGTGCTTTCCTCTGCTTCCTGTAGCTGCGACTGCAGCAACTGGAAGTTGTCTTGTTACCTCCAAGTCTATAAACTATTTAGAGAAAACACCTTTCCAGAGAGACTCAAGTATCAGTTATTTAGTCTTTGAGCAGGAAACAAAAACCTTTAAAACAGGAAAACAGATTTCTGGAAAGGGCTGTTGGGCCACACAAACAAGTTTGGTTTTGTATGCTAGCAAGCTGCCTGGAACAGAATGAAAAAGCCAAAACAAAACAACCCATAAAAGAGCCATAAGCTCATATGCTCACACAAGCTCAGCAAGTGCCAAAGGAAGTGCCCCAACCACCTCAGGGGGCCTTAGCACAGGCCTTTATCGATTTGTTGTAAATGCCTGCTCGTCAGACTGGGAACCTCAAACAGAGAGAAGATGCTTTGTAATACCAGGACAGCATTCAACACCACTTACTGCAAAGCTCAAGAGGAAACAAAGCCCTGTGTATATTACACCCTTGCTTTTCACGCTGAGCTTCAGATTAAGGAAGAAGATAGTCCAGCCCCAAGATTTTCAGTTTTTGCACAGGCTTCTAAAGACAAGGGCATAGAAACAGCTCTCAGAAGAAACCTGTGATCACACACTCTGGATAAGAACAGAAATACATTCACTTACACATACCATGTATGAGATTTACAAGGAAAGGGATAAAACACTGTTGCTTTGCTCTCAAAAAGGAATGGAGACAGGAAACACTGAAGCAAAACAAGTGCTGGACCCCTCTTCCAAACTTTGAACCAGAAAGGAAAATAAACTTACTTTTAAACCCTGATAAGAGCTCTGGGTTTAGAGACAGCTCCTCTTGTGGTCAGTATATTTTATTTTCATTTGCTAGAAGTTTTCTGCCTAAGTGATAACAGAATTCAAATGTGAATAATTGAGCAGAATTATACTTCTTTCTCCCAAAGAGCTTCAATTTCAAGATTTCTGTCAGATTGGCAAAGAAGGTCAGCAAAAGCCTGGCCAGTCAAGTCAGTGGTTTCAACTGCAAACATTGCAATCCCATATCCTGTCAGTATGTGAGGATCACCGTTTCCTGCAGGTTAAATCCTTTGCTGTAATCCTCACCTGTGACATGCCTAAAATAAAAGAATTTACCCAACAATGATTTTTCAGCTCACTGACTGTACTGAAAACAGGTTTGGTTCAGCCACCCAGAATAAAGAGAAGCTGATTTACAATGCAAAAAAGTCAAATACAGGATGCTTTACTGTATTTAAGTAATAAAACGGTGGCTGTTTTCAAAATGGTGTAATCTGAACCTCAATGCTTCAGTTCCCCCCCCCCCTTTTTTTTCTTTTTTGATTGCTACATTAAAATCAGATCTCAGCCTTCTAAGACCCAAACTATTAAACTTTAAAACCCACATATATCCAACCTTAATGAGCTTTACTTTGATCATGTCCAGCATTGTTCTTAACCCTTACTTTATCAGATGCTTTTGGCTGAGCATGAGCCAAGGGGTCAAGGAGAAGGATCTTGGTTCCTGCCCAAGCTGTGTTAGGAGCAGGAAAGCTGCATCACACAAGCTATCAACACATGACCATCCTTTGGACACACAACCAGAAGCCACCTGGAAAACGACCATTTGGTAATTCTCCCTTGGAATTGAGTAGCCTGCCAAGTACTCTGAAATAAGGAAAATTCTTGTTTGAGGGTTTGATTTACTTCATCTGAGGTACTTCAGCGTAAAGAACAATAGCATGTTCATGCATTTTTGAGAACTGCAGCCTGTTAGCCTTGGAAACGCACCACAGATGCCAAAGTACAAAAGTCAGTTCTACCAGAAACAGGAAGTTTTGACCCAGGAAGATACCGTGCAAAGCACCATGGCACAAAAAGCCCACAAGTAAAAACATGCTTGATTCACAAGTGAGGCATAAATGTCTCCTTTGTCTGGTGTTTGAAACCCATATATTTTACCATACCCCACCCAAGTGGAATTTTCTTTTGTAAAAGCAGAAAGTGACACAAAGGGAGAATCTGTAGGAACCCTTTTGACAATAGCTCTGTAAAGTCCACTTACCCCCCCCGCACCTCCATGAGATTTCTCATCTAATACAGTGAGATTAGAACAAGAGTTTAATTTATTTAGTTTGAGATCAGCAGTGCTCAAACTGTGCCACACCTAATACAAGATGGGAAACTTGATAGGAGACTATGAAAACTAATTGTAGGAGTCTGTCAGCAAAAAATTCTGCCCTTTCTCCTTTTTGCTCCTAAAAAAACATTTACAGGTAATGGCCAACTGGCAGCCAAATACCAAAGCTTCATAAACTTAATACAACTATTGTCTAAGAAAATCAGAGGTCAGATTGAAGATAAAACAATCTATAATGGATCAAAAAGCATATTCCTCGGTTATTCATTAGAAGCTAGCCTACAACTTAAACTTCTTCATCCAGGTTATCTACACATCTGCATTCAGACACGACCAAATTTGTAACACACGACGCCAACAATTTCCTTAATACATCCAAGAGCAAAAAAGTTACATCTTCAACAGCAAAGAAAGTGCCCCAATTAGAGAGCATTTTAGGGCTCAGAGCAAGGGCTTTTTAGGATAATTTCATAAATTACAAGGCCTAAAGCTAGCAAAAGGCAGCTCAGAACATAGCCTATTTCACTCCTGTCAGATACATTACCTATAGGAAGGCTCTTGCACAGTCACTGCTCCTAACAAAAGACACTTTTTTCTTTTTCTTCTACCCTCCCGCTACCCCCAACGAGGGGACAGGGAGCAAAGAGGCTTCAAACAGGAAAACAGCATAACATTTGTTATTCTACGATGCACTACATGTCAGGCAAAGCCAATGCCCAGAGACAAGAGTAAGACTCAATTAAGACTCAAGTGAGGTTTCTTCTGATTTGGTCTCCTTACCTGGAGACGGGAGATAACTTAGGCACAAAGTAAGATAACTGGATCAACCTACACTAAATAAATCACAAAAGAGCACACACCAGAGAGAAGGGCAACTTTCTACGATTTTGATTTAGTTCTAGACCTCACCTTTAGCAAGTCCATCTATGAGCAAAATCAACAAAAATAAAGCAAAATGCCAACTGCATAACTTAATTGCACATTGTTTTTCAACACAATTACAAATGTATTTTGAAACTTTTGGGAAGCTATTTACAAAAACTGCTGTTTTCTGTAGCATTGTGCTTTTGAACATGAAAGATTTCTAAGGACATCACTATGTTCTTCCCTCCCCAGCCCACAAGAACACAGCTAAAAGGACACGCATCACAATCTAGAAGTACCTTCTTCCAGCATCATTAGCCAAAGGTTAAAGAACATTCCAAACACACGGAGGTCTGGGATTTGTTTGGAAAAAAAAAAAACCTGCAAAGTTTCCTCCACAGCTCATTCCTACATCACACTGATGATTAGACTCAAATTCCCACCTGACCCCTTCTCTCCCCACACAATTCCTCTGTCAAGCAGGTAGTGGTAGCATCTCAACCATCCACATCCAAGCATTCAAAGTTTCATTTATTGTTAAGTATAAAGTGGCTCAGGAAGTCATAAAAGCATGTGAGTACTGATACCTAACTCATTGATGGAGATAGCCAGAAAGGATATCATCACCCCACTGAGCATTTACGAACAAGATATACCCTGCACCTCCATTCTCCAGGAGCTGGTTTCCTTCCTTTTTATCCAGAGCTAGGTCACAAGCTTTATGTCCCTATAACAACAATAACAACACCAACAACAAAGCAGTGCTGGAAAAATCTTATCCTGCCAGCTATCTTAAAATATCCTTCCGCCACCACCACCTTTGAAGGCCTACTAAGGAAAAAACCAACACAAGTAACTTATTTTTACAGTGTTTTGGTTTTTTAATTCAAAAAGGTTCAAAATGAAACTACCATGTCTGCATTTAAGTACGTGAGGTAAAGTCAGACGTATATTTAATAGCCTTATGCAGATACTCTCAAAGTGTAAAAGTGCAGTTTGTTCCACATACACACATAAAAAGCCAGTATTGAAGTTAGGCAGGTGTAACATCATGGGTCCTCCAGAATACCAAGCCTTTTCCAGCTTAGCTTAAACCCTCTTCCTAGAAATGCACAAGGGCCATTCCCTTCCCTAAAAAAAAAAAAGTTTACAAAGGTGAAAAACCCACACTTTTCCCACATTAACTGTGCATAACGCGTTTTACTCGACCTCTCCTCACAGGGTCCGCACACCGCAGGTTCTGGGCAGCCCACTGTAGCGCAAACAGACCAGAATCAAACCAGCAGAAGGGAAACGACCAAAGGGGAACTGGTGATGGGTGAATTAGCCAGACACTCATCTTGGGACCCCGCAGGAACAGAAACAGGCCCAGCCACCGAGCACCGTGTCCCTCGAGGTCGGGCCTGTTTCGGCGGGAAGCTGAAAGGGTGTCAGTCACGTCCCTCGCTGACACAGCTTACAATAAATTAAAGTCAAAATAACAACAATAACAACAAAATTACAGGTCTCCATCCTCGCACACAGAGCAGTTGCTTCTGTTAAGTGCAGCGCCCGTGCTGGGGGCAGGGGCTGGCAGCTGCCGGTGCAACGGCGGAGCACCGAGCAGGCAAACGCCGTCCTGCGGCTGCAGCACCCCGAGAGGCCTTTTAAGAAAAAATAAAAAGTTCTCCCTTATGGCACCCCGCTCAACGAAACTACTTTTTGCCTGAGCTCCCAGAGGAAGCCTCGCCCGGCCTCTCTGGCTTCCTTTAATGGGCACGGACAATGGCAACGGCTCAGCACAGCCCCACGCTTTCGGGAAACTTGGGAAGTTGGAGGACTGCTGCCCGCCCCCAGGAACGGCGACGGGGCAGCGCCTGCCCCCGCCCGCCTCAATGGCTGCCAGCTCCCTGGGGATCTTGCAGGGCAGGGGCGTGCTCCGGAGGCTCAAAATGCCGGTGCTTAAGGACGGGGCACTCCATCCCGGCGCGGCCCCCCGGGGAAGCGGCTGGAGGGGCAGCCCGGGCCGGCGGCAGGACGAGCAGGGACTCACCGGCGGCAGCAGCCTGCTCGCTTAAGTTTCACCAAGTCGGGCGGAGGGCGAGGCGGAGATCAGCGCAACCGGGGGTCCCTCCGCGGCCTCGGCTAGTCCATGGGCACGGCGCGGCGGCGCTCCCGGACCTTCCCCGCCTCAGCGCGGCCGGCCAGCCGCGCCACGGGCGCCTCTCCGCCGAGCCGAGCCGTCCCACCGCAACCGCGCTCCCGCCGGGGGCCGAGGCGGCTCCGAAACGCACGCCCGTCGCTCCGGCCGCTCCCCGCACGCAGCCGCGCTCCGCACAAAGGGGCCGCGCAGTAGGCCTGGCGCTCCCTCCGGGGCCCTGCGGGCCTCCGGGCGGCTTCGCCCCTATGGCCCCCACGAGGACCCCCGAGACCGGTCGGAAGCTGCGAGCAGCCAGCGGCGGGAACAGCCGACCCCTCGCCTCGGACGAGCCCCGCACCCGCTTCGGCGGCTCGGCTCGGGGCAGCCCGCGGCCGCTCCGCCTGGCTCTCCGCTTCTTTATTTCAGACCGGCTCTCTGGTGCAGATGGCCGCGTCCCCCACCCTGCGGAAGAGGCTCGGAGCTCCCGCCCGCCCGCCCCGCCACACCCCCAGGCCGGGCGGAGGGAGCTGGGCCTGTGGCCGCCGGGCCCGCCCCCTCAGCTGCGTTCCGGCCGCCCTCAGGGGCTCTCAGAGCGAAAGCCAGCACGGCGGGGTCAGAACTTTCGGGGAAATAACTGAAGGCACAATCGAGCTTCACCTGGAAAGCCAAAAGGCGAAGGAAAAAAATGAAATGAGCCCGAAGAGTATTTTGAGTCTTCGGGCGTCCCAGGGCTTTTAACTCTCTCCTTGGAGGCGCTGGGAGGATGGGAGAGCGGGAAGGAGGGGCTGAGTCATGGTGTTTAAACCTATGTGGTGAGCGGGCGGTAGCTCACACCGGGGGTAGTCACTGCCTGGCAGGTGGGGAAATGCCCTCTCCTCTCCTTCGCTTCCCTGTCTGGCCTATTTCCTGACTTCCATGCACTGCTCCTGCCCCCTTCCTTTGCACACCCTATGGTCTCTCGTGAGACAGGGAAACATTTCTGTCACCTTCATTCTCTCCTTCATACATGCAGCACAACTATTTTCTCCAGTGCCTCACTGACTATGCAAATAAATTTGTGCGCATGGGGGAGGGAGTTGAACACCAGAAGCATTATTACAGGACTTTTCATATTCTCTACGCTTCACCTGCTCCAGGGCTTGGACTTTGGGGACTTCTTTATTCCTCCTAAAACAGGAAGAAGCACCACTCATTAAGATAGCAGCAATCCCACCAACTGCTTGGGCTAAAGGATGAAAGGAACTCTTAAGTAAATAGGGTGAGGTTAGTACTTCCCTTGTGTGGTAATCCTCCAAAAGGTCAAGGCTGATAACCAAAACCATGCTAGAATTAATATGCATAGTTCCCCTCACCCACATCTATCTGGAGTCAGAGAAAGCGGATAGATATCAGTGCGTCACCCACCTGCTGGTCTCTTTATCAAGATTTCTTCTCATGCTCTACATGCAGTTGTTCAAATAAATGCTTTTTTTAAAAAAGGCCTGGTGTTTGCAGGCCTCCCTAAACTTGCTTGAAGCTTCCTAGAAATCCAAGTAAAATTGAATTGACTGGTAAAGCTGAAAGAAGATGCTAGTAGAAGAATCACCTGAATTTTAGGGAGGAAGGGCAGCTAGGAAAGGTCATTGAATTATCAGGTGGTAAAAGAACCAGAAGAGATCCCTTCTCCATCTCAGTAGTACTCAAGTCATTTTACAGAGTGCTAAGTCACATGTCTAGAAAGTCCAGAGCCAAGGCAGAAAGCTCCAGTGTGCTGCTTCCGAAAGAGATGGGAAGATGGAGGGCGCAATAGCAACTGCTAAGATTGAGGAGGAGAAACAGAAACTTTCAGGGAAATTCAACAGCAAATTCATAGGCTGTAAGGCCTGTGGAATTAGGAAGAGCCTTCATTAGTAAAATAAGGGTCTCTTGCAATTTAAAGTTGTCTTGTAAAACAGTTAGCATTAGCAGTTCACAGAGTCATTGAATTGACTGTGTTCCCCGTTAGCATGGAGATAGTTCAAACAACCTCTCTACATTCCATTTATTTGCCTTTGACATTATCTCTGTTCTGAGTGCTTCGCTGGGTTGCCAAGAAAATTAGGGTAAAAATCTCATCCATCACAGAGACATTAACTAAGTGCTAGGGCAAATTGGAAGACTTTTACAAGACAGTCACTTCGGCAGTTTGAAAGGGTGTAATAATACCACGGGAATGAAAATGGAAAATCTGATTTTTTAGTGAACTTGTGCAGGCCAATGTTCATGTATGGTTTGTCAGTGCCGTTTCCTCTGACCACTACAAAACGTTTCCTGAAATGAATGAGCCATTATGAAGAGTAGCTGGTGGAAAATGTCATGACCAGAGCTATTCACCAATTTCATTGTATCTGCTTATTATCATTATCAAACACAATTTAGGCAGGGAGGTTTCTGGCAGAGTTAAAGTTGGGATTATCATGTGGTTTTGATAATTATGACGTTAAGAGAGAGGGGGCTGTGCAGGAAAAAAAGCCCACAGAAGCTACTGACAGAATTTGAACAACTTCAAATACAAAGAAATCAGTAACTGGGCCTAAAAGAGAAAGTAGAAATATTTTAGGGAAAAAACCTTTCAACATTTTTGAGATCAATTAGAAGAAAACTAAATTAGGATGGAACTATTCAGTTATCAAAATTAGAGCAGATGAGACTGAAATCAGTCATTTAACTTCAGTCATCATGTTTCCACAGTATTTTCTGTCTCCCCGGCTCCCTCTGCTGTTAGCAAGTGGCTATTGCATCTCTCTACTCCGCTAAATCCGCCTCAGACAGAAGCCCGAGGGATAAAGGAAGCCACTCACACACTGGCACATCTAAAATTATTACTAAAACATAAGACATTATTAAGGGTTACCGCAAGCCTAGTAATGATTTATTTCCTCCACAGTCATTTAGAAGTATCTATATCCCACAGACTGTATCATTCAATACAGTCCCTCTTTCCTTTACATTTATTTTGAAAAGGAAAACGTCCATCCAAGTAGAAGGATGGCAGGAGTAGCCTCTTCTAACAGCTCTCCTCTAGCTAACGGGAATCTACAGTGGGCTCTTCCTGGCGTCTTTGTTACGCAAATCTTTGACTGCAGAGGAAACCTGGGCTTTACCGCTGACCTTCAGGGTGGCTGGGGTAGCAGTGACATCCAGCGGCTCGGAGACAGAAAGACATTTGCTCATTCGTTCGACCGCAGCCTCTCACGGGAAACGCCTCAGAAAATGGCAGGGATCCCTTGGCATTCCCTTCTTTTCGTAGATATTCGCAAGTGGCAGTTTGACAGTCGTGGGAATGGAAAACCACACAGGGAAACACAAACGGAGAACAGGGAGTAACAGAAACCCCGCTGAGGCAAGCCACCTTTCCAATGGCTTTAACACAATCCTGAAAACGTAATCAGTATTTTTAAAAGTTCAGCTACAACTAACCCAGTGGCTTCACAGATTTTCCTTATCTTTTTAAATTATTATTAACTCTGTTTTTGTACTGAGATGAACAGACTTACAAACAAGGGGAAGTTGACAGAAATTTCTTCACAGTTGTTTTTCTTCTCAAGCCCAAAATAAAAAAAAAATTCAATTATTAATTTCCAGGATCTAGCTGAGTGTTGAACTGCGACATGATATTTGATGCACTGACAACTGATTTAGATTTTGTGTACATGTATTAAAAGAAAAAAAAAATTCAAAACATTTAAGGCATATAAAGGAACTAGGCCAGCAGAGGTAGCTGTTGGTACAATGAAGTCAACAACTATGAAGTTCTTTTTTTTCCAAACAAACATTCTATATTTAAGACACAAAACTTTCTTTAAAGCCAGATAGTCAGACCTTGCAGCCTCCAGGACTGGAAGTTCACCTAGAATTCATTTGTTCCTCCCTTACTATTTGGCTGTCATTTTTATTTCTTTAAAACTGCCCATTTCCAATTCTTATTAACTGCTCCTAGCTCCTACACACTGCATATTTTATCAACATGGAGATCAGAAAGGATGAGTCAACTCCAAATAACCCCAAGGTTTGCTTAAAAAAAAAAAAATTCTTCAGATCATTTTCAAATATCATTTAGACTTTTTGTAGCTCCAAATAGTAACTTGATCTCTTAAAGACAAGGTCAGAAAACTTTGAAATGTGGGTAAGGTTACATAACTTTTGAATCAAGAAGTACACTGCCCCACTAGCTGTTTATGGGAACTATCACTGTGAAGAGTAGGAAAACACGTTTTCCCAGACGTAGCTCTGATGTGCTTACCAAATATACGCCTTTGCTGAGCTGACTGTGGAGAACTTTCAGTCTCCATGCGTATTTTCATAAACACCATCAAAAGGACTTCATGTGTTTTTCCAAAAATGTTTCAACACTACAAGAACATTTCACCATGTTGTGGCATTAGGGATTTGTATGTTTAACATCCATTATACTTCAGCTAAACATTTTAAAAGTTGTACATGATTGCCTCCTGCTTGTTTCCAAGATCACAAAACACAGCCCCTCTCCTAACAGAACAGCTGAAAGCCCGTGTCATCCTTGTCATGAGCTAGGGCTTCCTGCAACCCAACTGAAAGAGCCAGCGGCCCACTCTGCCAGAGTGGGTGGAACTGAACTGCATGTACACAAGATTTTAAGTAGATGAGCTCCAGATTTAGAAGGTTCTAAAGGCACTTCACTTTATCTTAAATTTATCGGAATTTATCTGGCTTCCATCCCATTCTCCAAGGACTGTTTATGCCCTTCACATTTGATGTTTATGGGAAAAGCATAAACAGCCCTAGGAACAAGGCCTAAAATCCGGGTCTAAGATCAGTACCTTCTTTGCCGGTCTCTGTGCAAAAATCCATTCTCTGCAAAGGGCAAAGCTTTCCAGTTCCCACTGGAAAGAAAACTCAAAACTCTATTGGAGCTGTGAGCTGGAAATCTCCTATTTTAAGATCTTTGTTATTAGTAGCATCTTGCAATTGTAAGAAACAGTAGCTCACACTCACTTCTAGCATCTTTTGTGTTTCCTACCACTTGCACTCCAAAGTAACAATACGCCTACTGCAGACAAGTGGCCACTTACACAATGCTTTGATTTTTGCAGGTTTGTAGAGGAAGTTTTAGGTGCCTTGTGTCAGGCGAGCACTCATAATATGGGTACTTACTTTCAGCGGTAAAACCAGGACAAAAAAAAGCACTCAAGCACATTTCTTTATTTCATGGAGCAAGCTCTTGGCAGCTGTCTGGCTGCTCTGGATGCTATTCAGAGAAGCCCACCTCCAGTCAGTCATTTTACGGTTTTGAGCCCCCAACAGCTTTTTGACAGTCTTGCAGGCATACTTGCCCGCACAGCTCAGAACATGGACAGAGAAAATACATGCTTCTCTTTGCCTTTCCATGACTCCTAGAAGAGCCTTTTTAGAGAAAGCTGTAGACTTTGCTGCTCTACTCTCCAAACTCCTGTTCCTTCCTCCATCCCCCAAAACAGTCAAACACAAGTTTCAGCTGACAGCAGCATACATGAGTACAATTTCTATTTAGTTTTCAAATGAATCTTCTTGGCAAATGTAGGAATTACTCAAAATCAAACTGCTAGTGTTTCAGGGAACTGTGACGAAAAGACTCTGAAGACCATATAAATATTTTTAGTTAAAATTAGCCTGGCCATAAATAATTTGAAAAATCTCCAAACCTCAGGATTTCATCCCTAATGATGCAACTTCAAAGCCTGCGTAACTGATTTAACACAGATCAAGGACAAGCCTTAGTGTCAGAGTTTTGGGCATTTACGTTTCATATAGTCAGCATCATGCACGACCATTTCTTTGCACTGGCACACAGAGCAAGAATAGGCATATGACCTAACTTTCAGAGGTGCAATGTATCCCTGCCCTCAGTACCGACACTACATGAAAGTTGCATTAATTTTAAGGTCAAAAGAAAGCAGACTGACAGTTCAGACTGACCTGCTATCAGGATAAAACAATCCTTCCCTTTAATTCTTCTTCTAGCTTAATATGTTCTAGCCTACACTTTTTTCCAAAGTTATCTAACCTTTTATATACACCAGCTAATGAGGGATACACAACACTTGATGATCCTCTCTACATGCAATGTTAATTTTTTTTTTTATTTTGAAACATCAGCACATTTGGAATATTCATGCTGGCCTGTTCATACTTCAGTCTAGGTACATATATTTGGCTATGTATGGTACTGGCTCTTGCAGATCATATTGTGCAACACCATATCTATTTTTAGGAGTAACAGCCCAGCCATTCCACTGCAGAACTCAGGCCACTCAGGCCAGGATGGAAACTACCTGAAGTGCTCTCTGATATGGTTTCCTTTTTTTTATTATTTTTTTTTTTCAGAATCTTAAATGCAAGAAGGAACTTGCCCTCGTGCTACAATTACCTTCTTAAGTGAACATTAGATGTCTTCAACCTTCCTTGCAGGGAATTATCACAAAGAGCTAGAAGATCTAGAGGCAGTGGTTAACTAACAAGAAATTTACTGGATAGACATAGTAGCATGAAGGCAGCATGTCAAAATAATCTAGACTGACAGGCTTTAGTCTTCTAGAAACACAGATGTGTCTACATGTTAATGAAAAAGTAAAAAGCAAAGGCATTTCATTTACATAAAGTTTTATTATCCTTCAACCTCTATGCTGGTACTCCATTACTCCAGCCTCAGCAGAGCTTTTCTTCCCTAGGTAGACAGGTTTTCAACCAACTGTCTCTGACTGAAAACATCTAGGCTAGGTCAGACTTTAGACCCAGCCTTTCATTAATACAGTCAGACACAAAAGATCAGTTGAAATCCTGACCACCTGAAAGGATGCAAAGCAACAAAAAAATATCCAGGATTTTAATAATTTTCTATGTTTGAACAGATAATCTTTCCTCTGTGTTGATCACTAAATAGTTACAAAGCAATTAAACTGCACCTTCAGGAAACATGCATTCTACATTTCAAGCTGTGATCAGAAACGTGCAACTATTTTTCTGCTTATGAAGCTTGTGGTTTTATCTTCTCAGCAGCTTCAAGGACAGATGGAAGGCTGACTTTGTCTCCAAATTCTTTCTCACGATGCTCCAGTAAAACACCCTGGTCAAAGATACAAGAGAGATATTCAGACACTAGTCTCCTCACGGGAGATCAACTGACCAGCAGCTGAACAATTCTAGAAAATAAACTTTTTGTCTCATAAGAGACAAAAAAAAAAAACCTCCTAGATGGCCTGCTGTACCTGTCTTCCTGCTCCAATTACATATACTCCTCCCAGGGTGAATCCTTCTCCTTCCAGGTTACCACTATATCCACTTTTCCAAGCACGGAAGAAATTTTGCCAGACTCCAAAGCGGAAGAAGCCCGATATAATCATTTTTCGTCTGCGTGGGCCATAGAAGCCCTTCTGCAAGGAAACAGAAATATTGACGAAGTGAAAAGGACTCTTTCTCCCAAAAGAAATTCAGGAAACCAACAAATCCTGTATCCCAGAATGGTTGCAACACACAGAAGCTAACCAGGCAGAGCTAAAAAGAAATTGCACCTGAACTAACCTCTTTAATGCACCATCTGACCACTTACCTCCACCCAGCCAACCGGTGGTACTGCTGTACTGCTGTTATTCATGGGGATTTAAAGCTGATCCACAGGCATTTGAGCCCCATATACATCGACATCCCTACTGCTGACGGTAAGGGTGCCTTGGGGTATTTGTGTATTTCTTCTTATTTTTGAAGCACGGCAATGAAAATGCTGGTAAAGGGACAGCAGTGATGTCAAGTCCTGAAACTTTATCAGTCATCTGTTTTGGGTTTATTTGGTTTTGTTTTGGGGTTTTTTTGGAGGAGGAGTGGTGTTTGGTTTGTTGTTTTTTTTAAAATAAGCCCAATTCTTTCACACAGGCAGAGCGGGGAGGGAACATAAAAGTATCTACATATTATCTAGTTGATTTTGAGTGTTATGTATTCTTTTTCCTTCAGAAGCCAACTGATTTCTAAATGCACCTTCTGAGTTAAAGAGTAATAATCAGGGCCGTGGTTTTGTAGGACATGAAACTGGCAATACAGCATGTGCCAGTGTACTGGGACAAGCCACATCACTGTAATTTGGCCCACACCTCATGAATTAATTATGTCTGTCACCTTCACACCTTGATTCATGCATCATAAACATCAGCAGCACATCACGCAGCCAGTAGAAGAAAGGAATAAACATTAATAGGCCATTTTGTTTACCTGTTAAAGGGAAGGAATAATCCTGCAACAGCATCTTATTAGTGCATAGCTACAGAGCAGTCTGTAAGCTGAGCAGGATGCATGTGTATATATATAGAAAAGCAAAGCTAATTAACTTCTTTAACTGCAATGCTACTAAATCCTTTCCAATTCAGAACACATTCTATCTATACTATTTATACAAGCTCTTCAAGGAAGACATTCATAAGCTTGTTTTTAAACAGAAGAACACCAGTTTCACCATACCTTTTCATCTAGAAAAATTTCTCCTTTGAAGTAATGCTGAAAATCCTCCACTTCAGTCCCTATCTTCTCTTTCACAACAGAATAGAGAGGGACACCCAGCTTGGACAGCTGAGGTTTCAGAGAGGAGAGCTCAGAAGCCTCCTAAGAAAGTAAAAAAAATGGAAACATTTCAAGCAGTAAATGGGGGTTGGAAATCTTCACCTTGAATTTCAGGAGCATTAGAAACATATATAAATTCTAGCTTGAGGCACAAAACAAATATACCTGTAAAACAGACATTCAAGCTAGCTCTACTTCTAGGCAGGTCTTCATTAAATTTACTACAATTTTCTTCATTAAGCACAAAGGAAGGAGATTTTTTTGAGCATTTACTGGAAAATACCAATATCCTGCAAAAAACATATTTTTAACTCAAAGCTGTAGATGTACCTTGCCTGTGCTAGGACTTCAACTATCTTTTAAAGCATTTATAGACAGTATCTTGTTACTGTTCTGGACATCACTTAACTTTCCCAGGCCAGAATTTCCAATCCTTTTTTCCAAGGAGAAATACATAATTATCAGCCCTTTTGCAAAGTACTTTAAGGGCTCTGTGCAGAAGCAGGCTATGCAAGTCTAGAACAAGTAACGGTGTGAAGATGCACTCTCCCCCCCAGATGGCCCCGTGAAAGTAATCTGGGAACTTCTTCATACACCTTCAGTATCTCAGAATCAATACTGCTTTTTCTGGTGTGTAAGAGTCTTGTCACCACTCGAACCGCTGGGTGTTCTGTTTGCCTTCAGCAGAATCCCAGCTCCCACAGTTAGTACAAAGACCTCTGAAGTTTCCAGCAGATCAGAGTGCACAGTGAAAATACGTTTCTTCTCATCTCCAATTTTTACTGGACAAAACTCCCACAAAGAACTCCACACTTAAAAAAACGGACACAGCTCACATGAACACCCGCAGCCATCTAACCAAAATGCCTTAACTCAAAGGCAGACATCTACAGTTTACCAAGTATCAAGCAGCAGACAGCTACAGGTGAACAGACAGAACAAAAGACGCTAGAGAAATACATCAGTAGGTGAAAGGGTAAAGGCAACTTTCACATTAACTGATCTTTCTTTTTCAGAGGAAATGAAAAAGGATGAATCAGCATCACAAGCTAACACTGAGTAGTGAGCAGTGAGAGTTATAGGATCGCAGCTGAAGCTGGTTAGATTTTTGCCCTCTTTTCTGTTCTTAAAGATCTGGTAATTATTTTCTGTTTTCCCTCAACAAAATGTCTTACGATCTTACTAAAAGGATGGCTAATAAGAATTTTATCTGGGATTTTGTATAGAGTTCAAAGCTCTCATAACCAACAAATCAAAAAAGATTTACATTGTGACCTAACATGTCTGAGAACTGATGTTCTAGGCAAGTGCAGTGGAGTGCCCTGTAAAGTCAGAAATCACTGTCTCTGGAGAGACAGTGATACCATCAAACCTTCATTGACCTTTTGGAAAAGGCACTTCAGCAGTTTGGTGGTGGTGTTTATTTTGTGTCTTCTTGCTTGGCTTTTTGGAGGGGAGAGAGCAGGAATGATGTAATAGCACACTTAAGTTTTAAAATTCTCAAGAGATCAGACTCCATTTTTCTTCACTGCTATTTAAAAATGATACCATAAGAGAAAGCAAAGAAGTCTGGTTTTGTGGGCAAATTACAAGCAGATAAGAGCTGTACAGCCCTACCATGGGGCCGTGACCATTTCATCTGGTCTGTGCAACTCTTTTCTTCTTTGTATAAAACACAGACAAGCACAACCTGGCAGACTACTTCCAGCAAGGCAGGGACAAGCCAAAAGAACAATTCCCATTTCAGTTTGTCCCTCTGATAGTTCGACTATGGCTCTTCTGCTGCTTCAGACAGCTTGAGTTGATACCTACAATACTTAGCAAGCACCTTCACAGTAAGTGGAGCACTGGACCACTACATGGCTGGATCCAGACTATGAGATGTAGAAGTGCAGTCCTGTTAAACATAGTCTATCTAAAATAACAAAAAAGGAATCTGAGGATTTAGGATGCAGACGATAAAGATAAGGCTCTGTATTTCTTAATTCTTAATACAGGCCTCAATTCTCAAGGATCCAGTAGGTTTTGTGACATTCTTTCCTAATGGAAGCATGTCCTCACCACCAATAGCAGGTCAGTGATCCATGAAGTAGAATGGCCACTTTTCAATGCCACCACTGTGGCCAGGGAAGCATATATTTCCTCTTGGTGCTGTCAACAAGGACAAAGTTCAACATCCTTTCTGAGGCATAAAACAGTGGAAACCAAGCGTATTTCGGCTATTGCGAAAAAAATTAAAACCTACTGCCCACAGGTTAAGAGATATGGTAAGTCACCTGTACTGAACTATTCCACCAGTTCAGTCAGTGATAGTGGGGAAAGAAGCAGCTTTCATACTTCAGAGAAACATTTGTGGTCAAAAAAAAAAAAAAAAAAAAGGGGAAACTGAACTGAGGAGAAAGGCAAGAGTCAACTCAGAAAAATGCTTTGAGTATACAAAAATAAAAAATAACTTCAGTTTAGACAATTTAAAAGCTTTTTCAAAGACAGTTAAAATATTAAAGAATTCTTTGCCCTAATTAGCTGGTCAGCAGTGTGACTGCCTCCATTAAAAATGTGTAAAAAATAATTAGAAAATTAAATTTCTCTGTCTTCATTTTTTTCCTGAAAGAAAACCACAATTCTTTCAATCAGACTCTTTATTTCTACTTAGGAAGTTAGCATTAAAAAAAAAATTAAAAATCATTGATGAACTCTTGTCTGACTGTATGTGAAAGGCAGAGTCAGGCATGTAGTGCATTCTCCTCCTACACTACACCTGTTCAGAGAACAAAGTACTTTAACCTTCCATGAATTCTACACATACTTAAGCAGTTACTACTGATGGGAGCACATCCCTTAATTAAGTGGCTGCAATATAAATTACTCACTACTCTTTAATGTGGAGTAACAACATAATAGCTACTTTTCCCCACAGCTATGAGAAAAATAGTGGCCAAAGTGCAAGTTACGGCTGTTCCCAGGCACATGATACCTTCAAATAGTACTTTGTCTACTCCCACCTCCATCCAAGGAGCCTAATGCCAAGTTAAGGATCAGATTTTGTTCCCCAACTCACCTTATTATGGAACAAGAACTCCTTATCTTCAGACTCCTTACCTTCCTACCTCACGTTCAGCAACCAGAACCGTAAAGGACCCCTCTTTGTGCACATTTCGTTTTTGCTGATTAGTTTTATCTGACTGCTTTCTGCCAGTTCAGTCTTGGGCTGCTTTTGACCAGGAACTACCTGACTCACAGAGATTTACTTTGGACATATGGAATACACCTACCTCATAAGACTCACTACGGATTTGTGCAATCTCCCTTTCTAATGACCGTGGGCTGGGTCCCTAGCAGATGTAAAAATCATGTAACCATCACCTTCAGAAGGAAGATGCTCATGATTCAGACGATACAAACTACCTGCAAAGAAAACTACGTTTGCTGTTAGCTGGCAACCAGTTTAGGCCAGGAAACAAGACCTTTCAGATGTATCTGACGACTGCCCTATTCACCTCCTCCCTTTACATAAAGGGAATCTATGCAAGTAGAGCTCAACTCTTCCTAATTAATCCCCAAGCCCAGCAAGTACCTCTCTGCACAAAAATCATCCAGGTCTTCGCACAGCCATGATCACTGCACCATTCTTCTTCCATAGTTCTCCTGCCTTGAATGTTCTTTCTTCTGTTGATACAGGAAAAACAGCATCAGCAATAACATCAGCCACTCTCGTTTATAATGATTAATGCTTTAAGGACCAACACAAAGCATTGTCAAGAATTCCACATTCAAATACAGTTCTTATCAGAAAAATCTATATGCATAACAGGGCATTACTGTTTTACTGTCATGTTTCATCCAGAAATACAATTTTTGCTTGCTTTTGCTTCACCAGAATTATCAGCCATCAAGGACACCCAACTAACTACAAGGAAAGATAAGAAAAACTCTTCCAACTTGGGCCTTACAAAGGTTCTTGTAAAAGCCCAATTATCAAAGAATGTGGTCTGAAACATGCAGAATCTTACCTGACCCCAAAGTTTTTAGCTCTATCTCCTCTAAAAACTCCAATGTAGCCTTTTCTGGCTTGGACAAAAATAAGTCAGTGTTAGCAAGGACGATCCCTGTCACAGCTGCACCAATGGCTCCAAGACCAACAGACCACATGCCCATGGTGAAGATCCCAAAGTCAGGCAGGAAGGACATTTCTGGAAAGAGAAAGAAGAAAGCAGCTGTAATGCTGGACATTAGTGATGGAAGGAAGTGGATTACAAGTAAAAGCTCACACAGGAATTTTTGGTTTTACTAGAGATGATCTTTACACAGAAGTACTGAACTGGGTTTTAGAAGACCTAGATTACTCTCCAGTTCTGCATCTGACCCACATGAAAACTATTAACAGGATATTCTTACCTTTTCCTGCTATCAGACTGACAAAAACATTCATACTTAAAGTGCTCAGACGCAATGATGAGAAAAATGATTGAAGTATGTGTGTGCAATAAAGAACCTCTATCAAGATGACCTCTATTTTAGCCAGTAACTTGAATTATTACAGTAAGACAATGGTTTCTTTCAAAAAAGAAGCATGTGTTGATTAAATGGTTTTGGTTTTTTTCTCCCTTCCTATCTATATTAAACTGTGAACTTTACAAATATACCACAGAAGACTTAAATAAAAAGAATTCGTATCTGGTTCACCGTAACTGGTAACTTTTCCTGTTCCTTACAGTTCCACACTAGAACCAGAGCAGGCACCATGCCAAAATTAGAGCTCATCAGTCATGCCTGCAGACAGAAATATGTAGACTTGCAACCATTTTATTAGACAGACTGATCCAACACTACAAACATGCCCTGGGCAGCATCTTCTATATGCCGACCAGTTCCCACTCTTGCTAAAGTAGAAATGACATCAGGTACAAACAACTTAAACTCACGCCCATCAGTTCAAACTAATAACATTTCAATGGAAACCATTATCTATGCATGCTCAACTCTTAAAGTGCAAACACTACGTATTATCAAGACAAGAGTCACTGGAGTTTTGACAGTATAAGAAGTTACTGTACACTTACATCACAACAATAATGTGTTACAAAGGGCTGCAGATTTAAAGTCACCCCCCTTTAGTATTACACAATACGAAGAATCAAACTTTTTCCAAAGCCATCTGCAAAATCCTATTCCCTGATAGACTGTTTGATAAATACTGCCATCTGTATATATCCTTCTATAGGAGAGGGCTTTTTTCTCCCTCATAAATATAGGAAAATATTATTGTTTTGAACTGTGACTGGCAACAAACGAGTGAGACATACAATTTTTATCCCCACACCCAGCTGTTGCCACAATTTATAAAGTAAGAACAAGGAGTAGTTCCTCGCTTTTGTACCCAGAATCTTCTGGGCAAAAATCCTTTTCTATCCTTAAAACTAGCTCCTACTATACTAAAACCGTGCTACTCACAAACAAATACAACCATCTACCTGCAGAAAGAGCTAGAAAACATACTGAAGAAATGATTGCGCTGTTCTTTTAACAGCATACTTGATTTCAAGGAAGACAATATCACAATATCTAGAAATGCGAGTAATCCATGATCCTGAGCAGGAAACAAGGCCAGTTTACACAAACATAATGCAGATAAGAGAACAGATTCTACCCCATTTCAGCACTTAGAAAAAAACAAGGGAAACCTTCCTTGACCATATCTACTTTTCCTACATACTTCTTTCAACCATAAAGTCATACTGTAATGACAATTTTTTTATATCTGCCTCTGACTCATATCAGAGACCATCCTGACCCCAGCCTTTGGAATGATCAAAATGTAACTCAAAACGTATTGCTGTAATGCAACAATATCCATGTGTTACGACTTTAAAATCTCTGTGGCATATTAAAAGGTTATAGCCCTGCTCCCTCCCAGAGTCTGATTACCTAGTTATTCCTTTCACTTGAATCTTGTTTGGTCAAGAACCATTTTTCTCTTAATTTTTAGTTGTAAGGGGGCAGGGGGGTGTAAAAAACAAGTATTAATCCCCTTGTGCATGTCATTTGTGTACAAAAATGTTGCCAAATTGTAGCAACTGATTAACGAGTAGTTCTCACATAACTTTTAATTTTTATTAGCATTATTATTATTGCTGTTAGCATTATTAGCATTGCTAAAAGCCAGCTTCCACTCACTTATAATTGATAGAGAGGAGATCATTAAGCTTAGTCAACACACCTCTTCAGTTTAGTTGAACTCTTCGGTCTTCACTCAGTGACAAAAAAAATCCAAACCTATTCAAATATGCAAATCCTTTGCTATTTAAATAGGGGAATAGAAGAAACAGCTCTACATGGTGATACTGAAATTCTTCCCCTGCTAAGCAAACACCACAGTGAGCCACTTTGAAAAATACATATGGGAAACAGCAGCCAGGACTATTAAAACATTTGCTAACAGGACAGGCTGAGGAGCCCTTATGCATCTATGTCATTGAACCCCAAATGAAGAGACTAAATGGAAAACACATGAGCATTTGCAAGTAGCAGCTTCATTTCTGGTTAGCTGTTGTTTATTTAGGAAATCTGAAGCTGAAAATAACTTCATAACTTCATAACCCTCCACCCCACCTTAAAATATAAATGCTACTGCCTTATGATCAAACTGTGAGTTTTTAATCACGAAACAACAATCCACAATAAGAAGACACAGCAAAGCACCACGTAAGCCATAATTCATGAGAAGAAGATAGAACAGAGCATCCCGTAAGCCTTTAACACGTAGGTGCACGCACTCACCAGAACCCATGCAGCCTGCAGGAGCATCAGCCACCACCAGCTCGCCCTGAATGCGAGCACAGGCAGGAGAGAAAGCCAACTGCACTGTCACGGGTGCCCAGTGGGCAGGACTAGGCAGGAGTCCAGCTCTCCAGCCTTTGCCTTGCGGCCAGCATCTGGCTCTCGGCGTCTTTGAGCAATATGTGCCACAGTCACCCTGCAGCAATTACGAAAGAACAGCTGTCCAATCCACGGCAGGAGTGTTTTAAAGGTATCTTAATTACCAACTTTTTTTTTCTTTTTTTAAACTGAACCCATGGTTACCCTCTTTTACAGGGCAGGTGGGTATAGGGAACAGGAGTTACAGAAGGCTTTTCTGAAGCTGGGCATACAGCACTAAACTTTAAGATCTGCATGCTAAACTGTGCTTTTCTGTCAAACTATGCATTTTTACAAGTAATATTTTCCCTATGTTTCTGCCCATTCTACTACTAAATCCCCACCCCCCCCACCCCCCCCCGCACACACACACACTGCATGCCAAAACAATACAAACAACCTTGGAATCAATTAAAAAGCCATCACAATGCAATGTTAGAAAAAAGTTTCAATATAGAGGCTGTACTAGTGAATTAACTCAGTGTTTCTATGCTTGGATACCTGCTTTAGAGGCAATACCCCATCGCTAAAGAGCATCATTTTCTCTAGAACTACCAGATCTGCAAACTCTCAACACTGCTAAAACCTCTAGAAGGGAAAAGAACACTTCTCTTTACAGAGAGCAGAGGACAAAGAAAAAAGGAAAAACATCTTTTTGTGTGTTTTTGTGGACCACAAGAGATCTCCAAGATAACAGCAAGTAATTTATGGTCTGTCAGTACTCAGCTAACCAGAATTTAAACCAGCTTAGTCTTAATCCTGTTTTAAGTGCCAGTTGATGGTCATTACTTTGTGTCAAGAAGACCAGTTAAAACATGATTTTCTAGATGTCTCATTTCCCTCCCACCCACAACCGGAGAAAGAAATTGTCGTTAAGAGGATAGCTATCCTTAAACATTTATTTTAGCAGTGTAAACAGGACCCACTGCAGCTGTGTAAAAAAAATCCTGGGAATTCTGTGTTTTCAAGTTGACAAACGCAGGGTAGCACACAGATTTTCTTAGACAGAAGACAGATGAGCAGAATGGGAAATATTCAGTGATCACTCTCACAAGCTGGGACTGCACCCTAGCCTAAAATGGCTTTGACCATTGCTTATTCCTCACTTCTCTTCCACTCCCAACTTCCCCAAGACGTTCCATACTGAGCCTAAAAATATTTCAGAGCTTTGTCAAAACTTGCATATTCCAAAGAAGTTGAGCTGATTATTTTTTATGAGACATTCCCCCCAAAAATGAGTCATATGATTACAAGTATCTTTGTAATCTAAATCCTACAAAGAAAATTTACAATTCACAATAACCTGGTAACATGCTCATCAAGATTTCATGAGCTCTTAAATACATTAAGGATTACAAAACAGCATCCTGAACCATCCGCAAAATCAGCCCTGCTTTAAGCGGGGATTTGACTGGGAAACTTCAGAGGTCCCTTCTAACTGAAACAGACCTTTAAATGCCAAAATCAATGCACACAGAAGCCTCCAAACATTTCTGATGGCATGAATGCAAGTAATTTACACAACACAAGGGATTTTTTCTTTTCACCATTGCAAATACCCTGTAACAAATGACTCTTTGTGTTAAGAATAAGTAATCTTTTTAGGTTGCTTCCCAGTCTGCATGTTTCATTACTGAATTCAGCACAACACTGTGCTTGGCTCTAGCTGAAGAGAAAGTTACTGTGTCAAGCAAGCAAACCATACTCCTTCCTTTGAAAGGAAGTTTAGTTAAGACCAAACAATCTCCCCTGTTCTCAGACTGTTTTAAAGAAACCCAACATTTCAACAACCCTTTTCTTTTGAGCAATGGAAAGCAAAGAGTTTTGGCCCACTTTGGGAGTCTTCCGACTCTAGCTGTACCCAGAGGGAACAGGCAACTAGATACTATATATGGCAAAATTCAAATCTCAATTCAGTCTGCAAGATGGAGGTACCAAAGAGATGAGAGGAAGTATCTGGAGCGCAGAACTGCAAAAAAGTACGTGTGTGAAGATAACAGAGGCTAAATTCACTGCTAGGGATCCAGAGCAGGAATGCTGCATGCTGTGGCAGTCAGCAGAGGTGGGGGAAGAAGGGAAATACCAACAGACCCACTAATAATGCAAATCAGCATTCACCAAAAACACTGTGACCCACAAGGCAGCAAGTGGTCACTCCTGCTCCAGCCATATATCCTCCAGATTCAAGCTTAAATTCAGAATTATTTTTCCACCTTTCTGGATTCTTGTTTGAACTTTCACATCCTTCACCTTACCCGATTCCTAACAGCAAAATTACTTGTTACTAAAAGCAAAAAACCCAAGGCAAGCAATATACAATTCAACCCCAACCCCTTGTTTACCACCTCGACAAGGCTGTAACAGGCTGGTCCTCAGCTGGGCGTATCTGTGGACGCTCATCTCCCCGCAAGCTAGTTTACCCTTTCTGTTGTTTGCTGTGAACCAGGGCTGGTGGGGAAATTATCCCTGTGGTTCTAGAAAAGGCAGCCGGGAGGACTCTGCCTGGTACTTCAAGCAGCCCGATGGCGCATTCAGCCAATTTCTCAAGTTTTGAGTGGAGCCATCGCGGCCAACGCATTAGGAGTGTCCGAGAAACACCGCAAGGAGTCTCTTGTCTTGCACTGATCTTGCTGTGCCTGCTCACACCCGGGCTCAGTTACACAAGCAAGCAGGGATCGTTCAAAATAGCGCATCACAAGCACGGGCATAAGCGGAATGCGAGACCTCGAAACGGCAGGGGAAGCAGCAGCGCAAAGGCCCCGCACGGCCGCTCAGCGGGGGGCGGGCGGCCTCGCCCCGGCCCCTCCCGCTTCAGCCGCTCATCGCCGCCGCCTCTTCCCCGCTGCCTCCCAGCCCCGCCGCCGCGCACCGCTCCTGGGGCGCAGCGGACGAGCGGCGATGGGGACGAGAGCCGGCGGCCGGGCCGGGGCAGAGCAGGCCCGGCAGCGCAGCGGGGCCGGCCGCCGGCGCGCCCCGCTCTCGCTCTCACACTCACCCTCAGCCGGCCGCTCCGCGCCGCTCCCGGGCCCGCCCCCGCCGAGCCCGCAGCGCCGGGTGCCCTTCACCCGGCCTGCCCGGGGCCCTGCGCCGCCCGGGGCTCCGCCGAGCTGCTGCGCCGAGAGGGACTGTCCCCGCCGCGGGGCGGGAAGGAACCAGCTGCCTCCGTTCCCTCCCGGGACCCATTTTCCCCTCAGCAGGATTTTTTTTAGCTTCTGGCTAGGCAAAGGAAACGAAAGACATTGTAAGATACAGCGCTGACATGTATTTGTGCAGAAAAACCACCCACCGTAACGACTGAAGTCCAAGAACGCAGTGAGCTTATCATTCAAGTAGTCTGGTTAATGGGGCACTTAAAATGCTTACATATATATTACATTCAAGAACATACTTGCTCAGATAAGCCAGCCAGTAACGTGTCGCAACACCATTTAACGAACGTGCTCTTCACTCGCTTGTGGTCATTAGGCACCGCTCCAGCCAGAAACTCTGAGGACTCATCTTCACTGCCTTGGACTATTTCCTGAGGTCTCCTGTTAACACAGCACTTGTAACACCAAAAACCAAACAAAAAAAGGTAGTAGCAATGACGCAGGGTCTGGTCAGTAACACAACAGCAGCTGAGGAGAACGAACACAACCTCTGTGACTGTTCCAGAGAGTCTACAGTCCAGAGGATGAAGTCACTAGTTTTCAGCATGTCCCAAACTTACCTAGACCAAATGGCCTTTTCTTATCTCTGCCTTAGCTGGGAGGCACCAGCCACTCTGGATAGACGTGCTCAGTTTACCCCTTATTTGCAGTTTATCTTCAGCATAGAGCTTGTTTTTTCGAGGAACCTTACCACAAAACAAGGTCAACGTGCCACACGTGCTGGGATGCACCAGAAAAGATCACCTGGGAGGCTGCCTGAAGCACAGCACACGCTGCTTCCCAGGGGCTGCCCTGCTCCTACAGTCGAGCCCAGGGGCCCTGCACTGCAGGACACCAACACCCAACAGCACCTTGGCAAGACAGAAACCCGTTGCGTTGTCTTGCTTAGCACACATTGCTTGCAGAGAAAAAATTGTGAGCAAAAAGCGCCCAAATCGTGGTAGCTTTGCTTTTATCTATACACATACTTCTAGAAATCATTCAAACATTAAAAAAAGCACTGAAGTCACTCAGACTTACCAGCAATTAAAAACTAACCTTAGGCAACTTAAGCAACCCCATGGCAGTAACAGCATTACCAGACTACCTGAAAGAGCTGGGAGATCTGTAGGGTTTGGGGATGCTTTTTTTTCTTGGAAATATATGAAACCAAATAATATCTCTACTTTTTAACCAGTGTGGGAAGGTTGTCTGTCAACAGCAAACATAATTTGCTGAAGTGTCTTTTGCACCATTTCTGAAACGCAATCAGCATTAGAACATACGGATCTTTGCCAGCGTGCCACAACAATCTTTGCAAAAACATTATGACAAAAAAGTGATTGACAAATTTGGTCAGCCATCATCATATAATTAAAACCCTAATTTATGCAGGCTGTCAGCATTCCTTTCTTCTGAATTTTATAATGGTTGTGGCTCCAGCTGTCAACATTTGGCAGTGGCAGAACTGCAGCTCCATTATTTTTGTTGCCATGGTAAGCACACAAAACCCCAAACTTTTTTCCTAATGATACTTCTGCATGTTACACTTCACACAATCTGGAGCTGGCCTTCACAATTCAAAGGTAGCCAGTATTCCTGAGAGGGAAAAACCCCTCACCTATCACAAGACAAAAACATCTCTTTATTCTTTGCTCTGTGTAGGAGTCCATGACAGGGCATCAGGCAAGAACAATACACAGTTAATCATCAAAGTGACATTGCCTTCATCTGTCCCTACTGCAGAAAGGAAAAACCCAGAAAAATCTGAGCCCGTATATCTGGATTCCATCCAAGAATATCCTCCTACTTTACAAAGCAATGAAAGCCCTTGAACACATGGATATGTCTAGTAGATCTAGAACTCAAAAATAGTATCATAAAAACACTGCAGTCTAACCTTCTGCCTAGGTCTCCAGAAAGGCTTGCTTTCCATGAAAAGCTACTGTGTTGCGTAAGTGGACTTGCTGCAACAATTACTTTGTCCTTATTAGACTTCCTTATTAGAATACCTTTACCTTCATTGCTTTAGAAAGGTAGAGAGATTTTGGCAGGAAAGCTGAATGCGAATTTGACTTCTTTGGTCTTCTCCTTTTTCCCCTCTGGATAAAACCATATTATGATTGATCTATAATAGTTTAGTTTTTCCATACATCTATTCAGATGTTATTCGCACATTTTTTCCTGTTAAAAACAACGAAGTCCCTAATACACACCAAAAAAACATTTCACAGAGTAACAGCCACCAACATTTAATCTAGTTCTCAGGTTCTGAATAGTGCTCTTAAAAAGCACATTGAGCCCTTCTCTTCCTGCTTTCATAATTCATTTTTAAAGCAGTTACCCTGAATGGAGAGTACCAGTCTGCAAAGTGCTTGCATATCAGTTAAATTTCTATAGCATGCCTGTGCATAAGTCACCCAGCATGCACTCTATCAGTACCTATGCTAAAACACATTCTAGCATTACGAAACTTCCAATTCATGTACAGAATGACAAAGCTGTGTGTTATTTCAGAAGTTAATTATTTCTATTTCTTGTTGAATCATGCTTCTATAGATCAGCTTTAGACCAAGGGCGTTGTTAGACAAATGGCTTATATTAAACAAACTGTCTTTTCTATCAGGAAACAAGAGATCTCAAAAGCAACGAGGAAATAGGCAGGTTCTGGGCCCTATGTCTGTAGAAGGATTTCCTAATTAATTAAAATATTTTCTATACTGAGCCACTAAGATTGGATGCAGATATAAAAAAAATACAGCTGGAACTTCATCACCCATGTGTTTCTAAAGGCATATCTGCACAGATGCAGACTGACATAGGTTTCAGCCAGACCCAGTGAAAGCCATCTCGTTTGGAGGCTGTATGGGGATAGGTATTCACGTGGTGGTGTCTTCTACGTCATCCTGATTTTTAGAAACTAAAATCCTCAGTCTGTCTACATAGAGCCTGGACACAGAATCCTGGACTTACCTTAAGATCAGGGTGTGGTAGTTGCCGAAGATACTAAAGGACCTACAGGTCTTTTGAAATCAGTTTCACTGTAAGAGCAGTTCACAGTATAACACCCTCCATCTGGACATGAGCAGGAAGAAAGAACTAGCAAGGCTTTTTAACGGGTATACAGATGCTTATACAAATCTCTTTTGGCAATGGCCTAATAAATATTGAATCACAGAAGAGCCTACCATTTACAACAACGCAACGGGTAACCAAAGCCTTAGAAAGAGCAGATGACATCATCAGTCCTTCTGTCTGTCCTTCAGTCTTTAATATATTTACATCAGGTAAGTGTAATTAAAACAATTTAATCTCCGTGGTCTGTAGTTTTTTTGTCCTGCAGTATTACCTATACTACTATTCTACTCCAATTTTTTTGTTTTTCTCATACCAGGTAAGACACTGAGGCCTACTAAAAAATTTTAAATGACTACTCAAACCACTAGAATAATGATCAAGCTTCAGGCTCTATAAACAAAAACAGGCTCTTGAACATCCCTAAATACCCATATTGATAGCACTGAAAAGGCAGTAACTGCACTTCTGCGAGATCAGGGCATCAGAGCACAGCAGTCATTCTGCAGTGGTCCCGGTGAACCGCCCCCAACTACTAAACAGTTTCTGTTAAAATCCAGGCATTCAACCTGTTTCTAGGCTAATGCTCTTGCAAGTTGTCTGGGCAAAACCAACGTTTAATTCCTTACTACAGACTTCAACAGTAGTTACGCATTTTGCAATCTATACAAGCCATTAGTAAGGACATAGTAAGGCTGCCTGTGTTACTGATACAACTAAAGTGTCCTACACTGTCCTTGAGACCACTAGTTTCTATACTCAGTCAAATATCATATCTCACCAAGCTGGTTGTATGTAGCTAGAAAAACTGGTGGAAATATTTTATGTAAGTATGCAAAGCTTGAAGGTGACCCAATTACAAGGTTTAAAATAACCTGTTGATTTAGCTTGTACAATTATTTTTTTCAAGCATTAAGGAAGAAAGCTCAGCTTTCTCTAACAAATGAGCTTCTCCAGTAGTAGATGAGCTGCTCTTAATATTTAAAATCTGAGGGAAAAATTCCATAACCTTTTCCACTAGAACATCTGGATTAGAAAAACAACATAACTTTGCTATTGAAAGTGTTGATGCTAATCTGGGTCACTCCGACAGAGCTTGGCTAGGAATCAAATACACATGCCAGCAAACTTCAGTTGCAACTTCTGGTGCTAAGGTGGTAATGAGTAGTTGGGCACAGTGAACTCCTAGCAGAGCTACAGGCACATTCTAACCATAGCCTTAGAGTTAAGCTCTTAATCCTTTTGTGTTGAGCTATTTGTTTGCGCAACTTTCTTCTGCTAGAGCAAAATACCACTTTTTTTCTTTGTACTATCAGTTTCAACACTGTCTATCTGTACCTTCTGTTACCATTTATTCTTGGTCTTTATACAATACATCAACCAATGAAGGGCCACAAACTACATATTTCTATTTTCAGTGTATGGTTTCCATTTAATTCTTGGTAAACTTCCTTTTTAAGGGGTTGCGCTCACCTGTGGTGATACAGACTGCGTCCATCTTGACACTTTCTCCTTGACTTTCACTACAATTTTAAAGAAAAGCAATATGACAAAGCACCCAACCCACAATCACCAAGTATCTGAAATGAACAACTCCACTTAAACTGACATCATGCAGGTAAATGCAACAAAAAGACAATCTACTAAGCAAGGTACATTTCAAGTGCACAGCATCACTTCTGCAAGTTCCATTTCCTGAAACATGTTTCTATGCCTTTAACATGAATATGAAGGACTTTCTCTAAAATTTCCAGCAGAATATATAATTCACTCTTGACCAGTCATTCTTCCTACAACCAAGTTATATGTCGCTCTTTTTATTCACTCTTATTTAGTATTTTTTTCATTAAAGCTTGCCAAAGCTAGTAATTAGTTTAAGAAATGCCCATAGTTTTCTTCAAGTAAAAAAAAAAAAAGTAAGCCCAACCAAAATCTAAACACCAATATTGCCTCATTTTAGCAATGTGTTTAAATGTTTTAAATGCTTTCAAGCATTTTTCCCCACACTCACTTTGCTTACATCTACTGTCATTTTTGCCACTGCATATATTGTCAAACACACTTAAGTGTTGTACATACTTAAGATGATTGTGTAGGGGGTAAAACTCAAGTACCTTTTGGATACACCCTTATGCTGATTTTAAAAAAAAAGAGTCATTTTAACGCATTTTGTTTCCTGCTCTTGATTTAACTGAAGTTGTATTTGAGTAGTAAGCAGATGACAATGGAACAGAATAATGGGTGGTGTGAAACATGGCACTGATGATATTGAAAACTTTTAAGGTCACCATTTGCTGTTCTGCACCAAACTGGCATTTTTAAATCAAGGACTGTTCACATATCTTGCAGGTTGAGCTTAAAGCTCAGACTTTTGGGGAGGCAAGGGAGGTTGCTGAGACAGGTAAAAAAGGGAGTGGTAAAGCTAATTGCATTTCAAGCCACAACTCTTCAAGAAATGATCTATGTCATTCCCAATTCCTGTGGTTTTACTAATATGATCCAAGAACATTCAAGGAAAACAAAGCTGGCACGCTCAGATGATTTGGCAAGTGGTTTTCTGCTTACGCCAGCTATTGTTCTAATAACAGATAACCTGCAGGAGCTCTGGTTAGCTGAAGCTGAAAAAAAAACCCAACACTGGACAAGAACAGTTAGTGAAATCCTTATAAATTACAGCTGTTCATGTGTAGTAAGAAAGATTATAGGCCTAAAGGATTTATGGAATGTGAATGAAAGTCACATCAGCTGGGAGAAGACAGGTGAAAACGTGACTAAAAATCTACAAAGCCAGATGAGCGATACCCTAAATGCTAAATTGGTAGGCCAGTGAAACCCAGAAAGAATTCTGAATTACAGCTATTAGAGTCTCATGGAAAGCATTAGTGTTGTGTTTTCATTGAATAAGGGGAAGCCATAGGTAAGCATATTAAAGATGACTCAGAAGAGTGGCTCCAAATTAAAGCAATTTCTAACTGAGAGAGATGCCAAAGAAAACTATATCAAATACCACAGGCTGAACTTTTGATGAAATACAGAATAGGAAGAATTGTTTCCACTTGTAATTAAGATGGTTTTCAGGCTTACTCTAATCACTCTATTTCTAATGTCCTTTAGCTATTGCTATCAAACTATTCAGCTTAAGAACCACAAAACATCATAGATGCAAATAACCGCGTAAATAGCTTCAATGCAGTTCAATGAGTACACAAACTTTTCTCCCACAGGAGCAGGCATCAGTAGTTCCCCTTCCACTACTTTTGAGAAAGAAAGAGAACCCTGGAGAACAGTGGCAAATTATTCACATACTAAAACAGACTGACCAGCTTCGTAGCTTATCCTTCCTTGGACAGCATTTCTCCTATATGTTTATGAGGAACGACTATACAAGGAAGCTTAAGATAGCTTTTTCCAGAAATGCTGATTTAGCTAAAGATGAAGCAAAGCTATATGGAATCTTCATGCTGTAACTAGAGAAAAATAAATTGAAATGTCTAGAAGTGAGAAATACATGGCTACCGCTGCCATGGTCTTTACCTAATCTGCAGTTAAAAAAGCATGAAAAAGTTGCAAGTGACTTCAAATAGCATTGCTGTTAAGTACATATATTTTCTTCATCTCCAATAAGCCACTAAGCTTTCAGAAGGTTCATACTGAAGTTATGCCCTAATTATTATTTAATAGTGATTAATACTACTAGCCAGGTAATCTTTTAGGAAAGATACTAGGTTACTGTGATGATATTTTGGATCTTATCTGATCATCTGCCTTAACCACACTGATTTTATGCTATATAATTTATGTAATTATTTTCTGGTATTCTTCACCTGCATCAAATTCTATAAAATACTAAATCATGTATTGGCACTGTATAAAAAGAGCATCTGACCAGAATTAATGACCCACAGGATACTTCTTGTTACTCCAAGTAAACATGTATCTTTTGAAGCTTTCATAACAGTAACAACTCAAAAAGCAAACATAGAAAGTTTACAAATTGACCAGTTTTCTTACAGAAGAGTCAAGTAGCTACGCCTCAAACCTCCCAGCTAATAGAAGCTTTTAAAGATAACTTCCACATTACTCAGAAAATTCATAAACAAACAGGGTTTCATAACCACAGAAGTGATTTAAAAAAAAAGCTCCTAAACACGACTAAAACAAACTGAGTCAAAGAAAGGGACTGAAGAACAACAACAAAAGTCTAGTACTTCATTTTTAAAATGACCTTTAATGTAAATCAATATACAAAAATAACCAAAACACCCTACAGTCATCTCAAGAATCCTCAGGGTTTTTTCTTATCGATTCCCTGAAAATTTGGCAAGCGCTTGTTTTCTCTGTTCTGCAGTCATATACTCACAGGCTTCCAAAATATTTACTATAATTAAAGTCTGTTGAACTGTTCTTGCTTTTACCCATATTCTTCCATTCATGCCCAGCACCAGCTCAAATGGGTACAACTGTGACAGCTCCTGAATTATTTCACATTTGGGAGCCAAGAGTCTGTAAACAAGATTAAGAAAGTCAGAGGAAGAAGTGCCCACATTTGACAGACATCACATTATAATCAATAACTAAGCCACAGTACTTATATTATGAGAACTATTAAAGCAATACTAAAAGGTAAGATGATCAAGTTGTATGTGCATCTAAAACAGCAACACAGTATGAGAATTTTAATTCTCTCATAAAATATATATACCTAAAAAAATACAGTACTTGGGAACTTAGATGTTATTCTAATTAGATTGGGAATTTAGATGTTATTCTAATTAGATTCAGAAGTAATACCCGACAAATTTAAAATTTATACTCTTCTAACAATTCAATGATTAAAAAAATTCTAAAACTACACTGTTGACAAACTGGCAATTTTAAAGTGCTGCTGTTTATAAATTTGACGCATAGTTAGAGATATGTCTTCCAAAACACAACTTCCCTTCTCCTTCAGGAGACAGTACTAATTTTTTTTTTTTATTAGGTGACAGCATAGTCCAAAATAAGCGTCAAGAATACCGCAATACATCTAGGATTAAATCAAGTTTCAACAGGCTTTCTCAAAGAAGAAACAAACATATTAGGATGTAGCAATTTACTTGTAATATACTATTATTTCCTTGCATACAGACAAAATTTGGAAAAGAAGCCTAGTGCTTGTAAAAATATTTGCATCAGTTCAAACTGACTTCTGATGAGGCAGTTAAACCAGGCAAATCATTACTTTAAAAAAACAAGTATGAAACAGCTGCTCTGCAACTCTAGATTGCCTTTCCAAACAAGGAGTAAAACCTACTCAAAAGCTTTTCCATACCATCTGGTATTCTTTGATAGTCACAAAAGTCTTGTATCTACCTCGGCATAAGTAACTCCAAAGTTCACAATACGTTTAAAAGCTCATATCAGTTCTAAATGAAAACCCCACAATTTTATCTGTATCATCATTTCAACGCAAAGAAAAATAATGTGTACTGACATGGGAAGACCGCTTTAAATCAGCTATCAGACAAATGTACAGTTCTTGAACTCCAAGGCAGCAGGTACATACCTGAAGCCCCAGCTTGAGTGTTTGATTTTCCCAGGTCACTAGTTTTATTTTCCATGCTCCTTTGGCGACCACATGACTTCTCTAAACAGGTCACACAACACCATATAGGAGAGCATCTAAATCTCTTAAATGGGAAAATAAATGCTCCTTCTAGGTCAATATCCATACTGTAGTCAGTAAAACTGATAGAAACACACTAAAACAATTACTCTGATTACCAAATTGTCCACATATTGTGTGATTCATTGTGCGACTCTTACCCACCATGTTACATGCTACAGTGACTACTTACTTTCCTTAGTACTTACTTTCTTATTAGACCTAAGGAAACTTTAAAGAGGAAGCCATCTTGTCCAATTATTCCCATTCCACTTGATCTTCCATGGCTATCTATACAGACCATCTCTGGTTCCATATCTTTATTTGCTACAAGGAACTGACCATAAACAAGATCTCCCACCTAAACAAAGCAGTGTCAAAAATCAAAAGTAGTAGAGAAGCTCATATGACACATTTGTAAGAAACAGTTGATAAAGATCCTCTTCACAATATAGTTTTAAAATATAGGTGATAGAAAAATAAACCGGTACAGTAGGAAATTTCATTTTCTTCTACTGAAGGGAGCATCCTCTAGGAACAATTATATTGAATCACTACAGAAATGTAAAAGATAAAAAAGTACGGCGTTTTATTTCACAGAGTGATGCTCTTCTTTGTTAGTATCAAGCATGAATTTATTTCTTCAGACTTTAAAAAAATATTTTCTACCCGTATCAGATGGTGTAAAAGCTTGTTATAAACCCTTAAGTTCAGAGTGCCCCCTTGGATGCACGTTACTCATTAATTGCATCTGCTGCTGGCAGTATTACAGGAGAGTTAAAACGTAAGGACTGAAAAAGTCTGATACCGGACAGGTATCCAACCACACCAGCTACGCGTCCTCTCAAGAAGCCTCCGGAAGCCTACCCGTGCAAGCACCTCCGAGGAGGGCCGAGGCAAAATCGCTGCAAATAAACCCCCACTCCCCTTCTTACACGCGGCTTGTAAAAATACTTTTACTACGAAAAGCGCAGTAGAAACGCAACAGGAGCGCCACCAAACGACACCGCTAAAGCGTCACCGGCAGCAGCCAAGGGCGCTGACCTGCACGTTGGGCCTGGTCCTCTTCGTGGCGCCTTCAAAGGCCAGGTAGGACAGCGACGCCGGCTCGCTCCCGCCGACGTCCAGCTTGAAGACGTCTCCCGCTTTGGCCGTCACGATTCCGATTACGTGGTCGCCCTTGACCGGGACATACTGCAAGCGGGGCCGGCGGCAGACGGGTC
>JAVSBS010001093.1:8588-42180 GCA_033124195.1 Coracias cyanogaster | reverse complement strand
CGTGGTTGCCTACGAGCTTGTTGGGGTAGTGTCTCGCCTTGCCCTCAATCCTCTTCCCTTTTGGGAGGCGGTACGGATGCTGGCACCTGGACCGCGACAGAGGTGAAAGAGTCTTCTGGAAGATACCTAGTGCTTTGAAAGAACCACTAGCTACTTCTACACTACGTACAGCACTGAAGGTCCACTGAAGACTCTCTCTGAAGTTTGTAGCTCTGTAGACCTAGCCATGGCTTGTCACAGGCCATGAGCTCTGTTCTGAGTTGCAAGGACTCAGCAGCAAGGCTTGTCCCAGAAGACTTCCAAGAAGTTACTCCTCTTTGTCAAGAAAACATAAAAGTCTAGAAAGAGTCTGGGTTTTGCAATAGCACACAGTGTGGTGTACGTCTCAGAGACAATTAAAGCAAAATCTGGCACACATCTCCTGGGCTTTCTAGCTCACACCTTCCAAACAGCCGCATCCTGGGTATTCTCACTCCTAGTTTAAATATGCTCTTTCTCATAGTTAGGTGGAAATCATTGCTAGTTTCAATGACAGCTTTCGTTCTGGGTAAAACTTACCCTTTTCTGTCCCACTCTGAAATCAGCAGTGAAAATAAAATCCTGATGAAGGGTGATTCATGTGAAGGTACCAGCACGGCAGGACCATGACCTTACAAACGAGTATTTCACCCTGAGCCTTCCAAAGCAGGTAGGAACTGTGAACGATGCTGACTTTTTTCAGTTGAAAGTGGCAACCAAGGTATTTGTATTCTTTTACACAGACTTTTTTAGTTACTTGAATCTCCATTAAGAAGTGTTTCTTTAAAACATGCTGGAGAACTTCATTTGGGTTCCTCTTTCATCTTTTCTGTTCTCCACAATTTTTTCTAAATCCTCTGGGTTTCAATTAGCAGCCATGGGAAACTCCAGGAGCCTCCTGCCTCCCTGCATTGCATTAGAAGTGACACAGTGTTGTGCAGCCCTCAATCTCTCTTCTGAATAATTCATAGAGCTCTTTAGGGTAGGCCAGGATTTCAAATGAGTATTATGGTCTAATTTTCCTAAACCAGTCATGCTTTGGGTGGAAATCCTGCACACAGGGAACTGGCCTCTAGATCTATTTAGTCAGGCCTGTAGTGACACGTTTGGGAGCAATATTTACCTATAAATATATTAAAGACTGAAATAAATACTGATTTTTATCCTTATTTAGGCAAGAGAGCTTAGAGACATTCTTGTCAAAATGTTCTGTTCTTAAGGGTCTTTTCTGCTAACTCTTAGCAAGATTTAGATAAAGTGGCTGCACCTGAAGTGATTTTGATGCTTGGTAAGTGTGTAATTAAAATGAGCTCCTCCTCCATTCTCTTACTGAAGTTGCCAAGAGCGTGACTTTGAGTGTGAAATCATCCTCAGTGCACGTCCAGAAGCAGAGTCGGATGCACAGATGCTGCCGGACTGCGAAACGTCACATCACAAAGCACTAAAGGTCACTTATAAACTCATGTTTTTGTTTGTGGCCCTGTCACTGTGCAGCAGCTGTGCCCAGGCACAGGGACCTGCGTGGTTTTCTGCTTGGTGAACACATTAATAAAGACACATGCACACTTCATTAAATCATACGTACCATGGGTGGAAAAGACCTTTTTAATCCCCCTGGAAGAAGCCCAATTAAGTTCAGTTTTCTATTAGACCAAGGAGATAGCTACCAGCAGAAGTGTGAAAAGCAATTAACTCCTTCAAAGTTCAAACACATTCGATCAACAAAGGTAACATTAAACAAATGTTAAGGATGCTTGGTGAAGAGATCTGAGGTCAAACTCGTCAAACATCCAGGCAGCACAACCAACCTCGCACCCGCTCCCTGTCCCTGTGCCTCCCGTGTAGATTTTACACATTCCATAGCCCCCCGGGCAACAACACAGCTGGGGAGGGAGGGAGCTCTGTGATTGTCAGGCTGTGTCTCTCTCTAGGAAATTTAGGAAATTTGGGAAAAATCTCATGTCTTACACAAAGGTGTGGGAAAAGCTCGCCTTCATGAGCAGGAGCTCTGGCCAGGCAGGACCTCTGGTCTTTCAGCAGGGATCTGTGGAAAACTTCTTCACTCACCTGGGCAGGACAGACGGACAACGCTGAACCCTGACCGTGGGGGTGACACTGCACGGAGCCGGGGGCACCAGCTTTGGAAGGCAAAAGTGCAGATGGGAGGTATTTAGCACAAAAGTGTGATGCAGCATCTGGAATCAAAAAGTGTACAGAAAATATACATTTACTTGGTTATGTCTCAACACCATGAGCCTGAGTAAAACACAAGGAAAGTAAACTCACAGATTTCCGAGGAGAAATCCTACATTTGGTGACACTGGCCTCTGGAAGACACTTCCCAAAACTTGGATGTTACAAATACACGGGGTATGGTAAACACAACCTTCTGAGCAGGGAAACAGGAGAACACAGAAGGTGTCTGTAGACATGCCCTGGTGAATAATCACAGGCAAGACACTAGAAGCGTATTAACTGATTCCTGGCGCAGGGCACTGAAACATCACTAGGCATCAGAAGCTGTAACAAGACAGAAGATGCAGAGCAAAGAGGTACACACTGGAAGTCCCATTCTGCCACTATTAAATTATCATCATGTTTTATAATCACTTTATATGGCAATTCTCTAAAATCAGCCTATGTTGCCCCTAGCATGGGAAAAGATATATATCTCTAATGTACCATTCAGAGGGGTTTTAAGAGCTGGCTCAAAATCTCACTGTGAATATCTGGCACAAAGTGAGAAGAAAGGAAGTATATCAGTATTATAAAACAGAATAAGGAAGATTGCCCAGATAATTATAGACTTGTCAGTCCAACATCAATGCCAAAAAAAATAACAGAACAGCTGTTATGGAAGTTAATCAAGAGAGAGTTAAAAGAATAAAATATAGTCAGGGCTGCTTTGCAAAACTAATTATCTCCTTTTGGACAAGATTCCACTTTCAAAAGTCTCACAGGGTGCTCCAGGAAGCTTCAGCAGCATCCACCATCCAGGTAGGTCCCTGTGCCCTGCAGCCATCCCTGCAGCCACCTGCACTGGCATTTGGAGAGCGTTTATTAGCTGCTTTGTCATCCATTGCATATGTGACATGGTGACTTTTCCTAATTAATTATTGTGTGTCACAGTCTGTCCTGCTGCGAGGTGACACCATGGCTGTATGTTCTCAGAGGGTAACCGGGGTCTGCTGCCCGTGGACCATCAGCCAGCGGCTGTTGGTGTTGCCCAACCCAGTGCCCGCTCCCCAGGGAAACTGGATTGCATGGTCAAGTAACTGTTTCAGTGTGTCCATGTGTAGTCTCCTGTCTGAGCAGAAGATACCTGTTTGCAAGACCAGGGGATCACAGAACCCTAGCATGGTGGAGGTTGGAAGGGAACGCTGGAGATCAACTCATCCAACCCCCTGCTCCAGCAGGTCACCCAGAGCAGAGTGCCCAGAATCGTGTCCAGGCACCTTTGGAATCTCTTCAGAGAAGAGACTCCACAACCTCTCTGGGCAGCCTGGGCCAGGCTCCAACAACCTCTCACCAAACAATTTCCTCTTCCTGCTCAGATGGAACCTCCTGGGTTCTAATTTGTACCCGTTGCCCCTTGTCCTGTCACTGGGCACCACTGACAAGAGTCTGGCCCCATCTTCTTGACTCTAAGCCTTTAGCTATTGATCAGCATTAAGAAGATCCCCTCTGAGTCTTCTTTCCAGGCTAAACTGCTCCAGGGCTCTCAGCCTTTCCTTGGCATGGACATGCTCCGGTCCCCTCAGCGTCTTCATAAATATAGATCTTTGGACCTCTATTTGGACTTCACACTGGTAAAATGGGCCATAGAGTCTTGCTGATAATTTTCTAAATGAAGGTCCCAGAGTGGCAGGAGGAGAAATGATGCCTGTGCAGGAGCACCCTACGTCAGTGCAGAGCAGTCCAGCCAGCATCCCGGGTCCTCTGTGTCCCAAGAAGATGTCATAGCCTGCCCCAGATAGGTGCAGGAGCCCAGAGAGGCTCTACTGGAACAAGAGTGCTGAAACTGCCAAAAAAAGGTGTCAGATGCAGAAAGCCCTTGTCCTGGTAGAATTGCTAATGGGAGAGGTAAGGGAAGATGTGACAGTCTGGGAACACCTGCCAAGGGAGCAGAAATGTGGTGGAAGAGAGTTTTCTGCTTGGCAGGGGCCTGGGGAGGTCAGCACGCTGCTGGCTGAAGCTGATGCACTGATGGTGGGGGGCTGGGCATCCTTCTCCTTTACAGAAAGAGTAATTAAGGATCCAACAAACTTACCATGGACCTGGGAATTTTTAAATCAGGATACGACTGATTTTTCTGTTGTTGTTGTTGTTGAGCAGTACTCTAGCTCAGTCAGGAGTTCACTGAAGGACCTCTTCAGGCCTCTGTTAGGAGGAAGGTAACACTGGTCCCTTCTGGCTTTATAATCTATAAATCCATTAATCTGTGGACAAAGCCCAGGCAGTGAACCTGAACGGTTAACAGGCTAAGGAGGGATTCAATTATTGTGCTTTAATTGAGAATGATGAAAAGCATGGTGATTGTGAGAATTCAGCTTGACTTTGGGAAGAGCAGCAGAGATTGTCAAGATGAGATAACTGCTCCTCTCCAAACAGTGTTTGCAGGCAGCCCTGCACAGGTGATCAGGGACAGACCGACAAAGAAAACCACGGGCAGCTTCCAGAATGAAATCCAGCCGCTCTTAGTGGGAAAGGAGGAAAAGAGAGAGAACACGGATTAACGAGCAGAGTTTCTAACGAACTGATGTGACCACAACATAGCCTTTATGCAAGGGAAGGAAGCGGAGGGGGAAGTACAAGCTGAGCAGCAGCTTGTTTGACCTCAGCTCACTCTCCACCTTCATCTGAAGGCTCCTGGGAATATCCATTTGCTGAGAACAGCAAAAATAATCCTGCAGTTAGTGAAGTCCTCAACAGCACACTCTGCTCAGGACACGGCTGGCGAGGGGCAGGGACCATCAACACCTCCCTGCCTGCCATGGAGGCACCGTCAGCACCATCCTCCAGAAGACATGCACTGTTGGCTCTTGTACTTCTTCTGTAAGTGACAAGCCACAAAATGCAGTTTTAAAACAGAAGAGGGAGGGATAAGTAAGTAACAGAATTAGAGTTTCAAATTGCCATAAGTCTAGAAAAAAAAACCCTTGGGTTTTTTTGTTATCTTTCTCATTATTCATAAAAAAAAATAACTATAGACTGCAATATCTTCTCTACATTTTGTATCAGTTGCAGATGTGTTGACCATTAACTTAGGGTCCAGAACAGCTTTTCAGGCTCTTCCCGCATTGTGAATATCTTGTCTGGACAAACTGTGATCATAACGAGCCAAGGAATGTGATGCAGCCTTGTCAGCTTGTAATCATGCTTCCTACACAAGAAGACCTCTGCAGACAATAGCCCAAGGAGATGCCCTTCACCTTTTCTCACACACGCGTTTTCACAGCAGAACTCATGCTGCAAAGCTTCTGGCAAAGATCCTGTTTCCTTGCATTCCCCAGCAGCACTAGAAGCGAGACAGGCGAGGTCACTGGAAGCACAGAACTCATCTGAGGGCATCCAGCACATCTGGCTCCCGCTGCAGTCGGGTGAGCACGGTGCAAAGCTGGGCAGCAGCAGAGCATCCCTGCGCAGCCTCCTGCTCTCCTCGCGTGTGGAGCCATCTGCTCGGCCTGCCAGCACCTGCAGCCCACATGCAGCACCAGCCAGGGACCCATCACGAGGCCACGGGTCCACGGAAGGCACTGTCCCCGTCCTCTTTCTTTGGGTTGGAAAGGCACCATATGGATCCTGAGGAGCCAGGGCATGTTTTCCAAAGTGTCCTCTTACAGTTTCACACATCATCAGAGTTTGGTATTTTGAGACTCTTCTGCTGGGAAAAGCAAAGTCATTTTCTTTCAAAATAATCATTAGGGTTAGAAGTTTGATATATAAGGTCTTTCGGAAGGGGTTTTTTTTGGAAGTGAAGATTCACAGCAACAAAATATTTTCCAAGAAGAAGTACTATTTTTTTAAGACACTTTTTTTTTGACATCCCCAAACAAGTTTCCCCTACTCCAAAGCTCCACAGAGTCAGGCCAATGGTGAGGGCTCTGCCTGGCTCCAAGCTCAGATCTGGATAGGAATCTCCCACGTCGCAGCCAAGTACCCTGCCCATGGGATACAGGCTGTCCTGGCCTCTGTGCTGCTGAGTGTCCTCTTTTTTCTGCATAAAACTGAAAGTTTTGGATTTCGCTCTACAAAGAGGGAAAGCCAACACCTCCCAACCCCTGCCCTGGAAAAAAAAAAAAAAAAATGTGGTGCTGGAGTTTGCTTCCCAATAGTTCCGAGCAGAAACATGCTCTCTGTTAGGAGAAACACATGTGCATCATGGGAAGCCTCTAGAGCAGAAAATCTCCTTTCCTTCCTCCCCCCACCACCTCCACAGCAGAAAATCTCTCCCAAAGCCTATGGAACGAAACCTCACTCCCTCACCCTGCCCACGGCCTGTGGTGTGTGCACAGGATGGAACAGTCTTTGATTGCACTGGTTTATGGTTTTCTGTAGGACGCTGTTCTGCTCCCAGTTCTCTCCATCAGGGCAGTCCTCCGGAACTACACTGTGAGGACTTCTCCTTGAATCTCTTAACTAATGAAAATACCTCTCTGCGCTGAATGACCTTACAGCCTCACATCCTGTAGCACAGAAGGACAAACACTCAGCTCTTCTGCAATCTCATTACCAATGACTCTCTCGGTGGCATTCCTGGAAGGGTCTTATGCCAGTACTAAACACACCAGACCTCTGGGCAAGACGTTCATCAGGGAACTGGGGGTCACTGGGCAATGTTCTGCCCACGCCCCTACCTGGTGCACATCACTCCCTTCCAAAACCCACAGTCCAGCCAAGAACAAAACCAGGGACACAGAGGTGTCGCCTGGGGTCTGAGCTGCACTTCTGGACCGTGGTCTCCAGCATCAGTGACAGCACCCTGAGGTGACAGCATCCTGGGGTGACAGCATCCTGGGGTGACAGCATCCTGGGGTGGCAGCACGGCTCGGAGCAGCTTCCCCGCTGCCTCTCCTCTCCATGAAACATAAGCCTCTCTGCAAAGCAGGATTTATTTCTGGCAGTGTAATCAAGACACCTGTTAATCACGTCTAAGTACTGCAATTAAGAGCTGACCTGATAAATAAAAGGTGCAGAATTGTGCAATTTTCATGTTTGTTTATTTTGCTTTTGGTGTCGTGTCTGTTTCACTTTGTTTATTTTGGTAAATTATGCCCAAATCCACATTTGCAGTACACGGACTGGGAAAAAAGGAAACGTGGGAGGTCTGAGCACTTCCCAAACCTAAGGTCTCAGATATGGAAACCATCACGCCTTCGCAGGGCTGAAACCCGGGTCAGGAGAGGGTAGGAGAGCAGGAGGAGGGCATGCCCCCACTGCAGTGGCGATGCTGCTGCAGCTGAGGGTTGGTTTTCCAGGAGGACCTTTCCTTTCCATGATGCTATGTTTAAAATCTGGCTTCACACACAGGCTGTGGGTTGTGCACGCTGCTAGACAGCTTTCCACTGCTCTCACAAAAGGCATGTGCATAAGAACATGTTCTTACAAACGATATTTTACCAACCATTCCTCTGCAGCTGCAGCGACTTTGTCTCGGATGAAGCACAGCAGTGGGCAGAAGACGGACAGGAGAGCTCACTACAGCACACTCCTGGCCGAAGGTTAATTAATCCTGTATTACAGAGCTGTGCCAGCTGAACCCTCAGTACAATGCCTGCAGAATTGTCACCACCACAGCTTCTTTCTACTATAGCCCCAGAGTAATGAAAACATAATTACTTGACTTGCAGGAGATCTGGATCTCCTCATAGCCTACCTGAAAAGCCTTTCAGGACTTCCAGCTGTCCTTCTCAGTCTGCGGGAGCAGGCAGGCTTCTCTGACAGTGTTGTAGGACATCACAGCCAGGCTGAGGGTCAGTCAAACTGGTTACCTTTCCAATAGCTCTGTTATCATCGCTTACTAAATTTCAAACAACTGTTCCTCTGTGCTATGCTTGAGTGAGACCTCTGAACTTTCAGCAAGTCTTCCAATCAATAGACCAGCCGGCGGGCAGGATTACTGCCTGTCTTCTCACCCGTGCTGTCACAGGGGGTGCACCCTCATTCTCGACACAGAGGTCATGGGAAGGAATCACCTGCGCCTTCTGTGAAAGATAAACCACATCAACCACAGCAACGTATCTAGCATTTACTTTCCAGTAGTGAGCTGAAGTTTAGGTGGTAACACAGAAGCTCCCTTTAACACATATCTGCCTAACACGCTGTTCATCTTAGCACTGCATGGCTGGGGAGTTCAAAAGTGCTTTGCACTTGGAACTGCCAGTCCCTCTGCTGCGTGTCTTAGAATCATAGAGTTGTTTAGGTTGGAAAAGACCATTAAGATCATTGTGTCCAACCATAAACCTAAGTCAACCAAGTTCATTGCTAAACCACGTCCCTCAGCACCATATCTACACCACTTGCAAACACATCCAGAGATGGTGACTCCACCACTCCCCTGGGCAGCCTCGGACAGCCCTTCACAACCTTTGTGTGAAAGAAATTGTTCCTCATGTCCAACCCAAACCTCCCCTGGAGCAATTTGACGCCATTTTCTCTTGTCCCATTGCTTGTTCCTTGGGAGAAGAGACCAACCCCACCCTGCTCCAACCTCCTTTCAGGGAGTTGTGGAGAGTGAGAAGATCTCCCCTGAGCCTCCTTTTCTCCAGGCTAAACACCCCCAGGTGCCTCAGCTGCTCCTCACCACACTCCTGCTCTAGACCCTTCCCCAGCTTCATTGTCCTTCTCTGGACCTGCTCCCATCCCTCAAGGTCCTTCTTGGAGCCAGGGGCCCAAACCTGACACCAGGATTGGAATTTCGGCCTCCCCGGTGCCCAGTCTAGGGGGACAAACCCTGCCCTGGTCCTGCTGGCGACAGTGCTGACATGAGCCAGGGTGCTGGTGAGTTTCTTGGCCACCTGGGCATATACTGGCTCATCTTCAGCCAGTTGATAATATATTGTCTTACCTTCATATTTGTGAGTTGTCTTACCATGGGGAGACAAACGTTGGCATTTTCCAAGCAGTGCTGGTAGGTAACTGAAAGCCTTGTACAGCACATGTGGGTCCTTTGGAGACGTGCAGGGATGAGGTGATCCTTCCCAGCAACTACTTAACTGGGCTTCCACCCTCTGTAAGGAGGTGTGGAGATGATGTGCAGTGATCCAGCTGTGTGCTGAGCTGTGATTCACAGGATGGGATGTGCCTGATCTGTCTCATCTCCTGCCTCTGCTGCTGTGCCTGGGCTCGGGGAGAGCCACCCATGGCATCCATCTCGCCCCACCACTGCTTCTGCAGCCTCTCCCACAAATATATGCACCTCTAAAGCATGTTTGCAAGCCTGGGATTTCAGGTAGGTCTCAGCAATGCCCCCGAGAGTATGCTTTAAATGTCTATGATTCAGCAAAACGCCTTAAAGGCCATGGATAATTCATTTACTGCCATTTCCACATAAAGCTGAATTTTGCAAAGAAATCCAGATGATAGATGTGATAATCCAGGTGACATATGTAATTTAAAGTATTGAAGAGCCTCAGGGTAAAGGAAAAAAATAGACAGAAAAAGCTAAAGTAAACAAAGAGAAAAGGAACATTATATTTTCAACCTCGTAAAGCACAAAGCATTAGTAAATAGATGCTTAAGGCTATAAAGCAATAAAAAGATATAAAGGCACACAGATGTCATTTCTTTTACTACAATATAATTAATATTATTATTCTGTTGGCCTCAGTTGAGTTTTCAGAGATTCAGGCGATCAAACTCCTCAAGTTATAAGGCGGTTACAGAACAAACAAGGCTGCACCACTCCACGCTGCCGTTGCCTCCTTTGTAAGCAATACATCAACTTTCTTGAATTTTATCCCCATGAAATGAGACAAACTGTTTTGACAGCAAGACATATGTGTCTTGCATCTGAAAACTTTGAAAACCTCCTGTTTGGGTTCCTTCATCATTAAATGGATTACAAAGAAAATAAGCCAGGACGCTTTCTCCAGACAAAATCCCTCAGAAGGTGTCAACAGTCTGGGAAGTTTGAATAAACAAGATGTTGCTATTCTAATGCTACACAAGCAAAAGGAGGACAATCCCGTCACCCCCGAGAGGAGCAGAGGAGCTGTCAGTGCGGGGAAAGGCCAGGCCCTGCTGCACAGGAGCAATGAGTTGAAGACCTCAGGACAGATTCTTGGCCGTGTCTGCAGAAAAGCAGTGAGAAAGGCCACCTCAATCTCCTGTTGTCTCCCTGGCCCAAGGAGCAGTGGGTCCCACACAATCTGCCGCTTGAGGGATGGCTGGTGGGTGGCCAGAGACTTCGCTGCCTAGGGATCCTCTCCTGCACCTGCGGTTTCTGAAGGACCTTGTGGAGAGGTACCAGAGAGGCTGGGTTATCACTGCTCTCCAATGTCTGCAGCCACATGTGAGGGACAACAAAGGCCTTTCCCTTTTCACTGACCAGGGATAGATGTGATCTAGTTTCAGATGTTCCTGCTCACTGCACAGGAGTGGGACTGGATGACCTTTAACTAAAACCATTCAATGATTCTATGTGTTCACACATCAGCAGAAGGTGCTAGTCATTAATATTGCATTTACCTTTTCATGAGCCTCCCTGGTCCACAGGAGCCCTGGTACATTCCCACTTGCTTTTTACAAGGCCAGTGAGCCCCAAGGATCTCCAGTAGAGCAAGATCATCACCTCCTTTGCAATGGTGAAGACACACAGGATGGGAAAGTACTGGAGTAGGTGACCCCAGGTGTGTTTCTTCACTTCGGTCAGGTAAGGCCTAGGTTTTATGAAAAAGAAATATGTATAAATTAACAAGAAATAAAAAGCATTCTGTCCATGACTCATGATCAGTACAGTCATTCCTCAGGAGGATGGCAGTGGGTCTCAGCGGGTCTTCACAAGAAGCCTTTAGGAGGATCTCTCAGGACAGCTCTGTGTAAGGCTGTCCTTTGTAGCTCGCTTTCAGTCAATGCAAATCATCTAATTATAGGTGAGCTGGGATCAAGACATAGGTTCAAGGAACGTATTCAAAGGCTCAGACATTAGGTGCTCTGTGAGCTTTTGCTGAAAGGTGAGGATGAGCCTGCATCCAGAGATCCAGATTCACACACCTGAACATTCTTCTGCAGAGCACATGAGAAACAGCTGCTGGTTCACTACAGGCTGTGGCCAGCTCAGGCTTTCCTCCCGGGATCAAGTCTGGGGCCAGCACAATTAGATCTTAGGGGGTCCATTGTATAACCAGCTCTGCTGGAGACCAATTCTGCTGTGCCGTGCAATGTACGTATCCCCAGTGCTTATATCTAAGTATGTCTCTACAAGTATATTTATACACTACATATATTTGATGGAAAGAGCTGAAATTCTGCAGCCTGTGATGTGGTGGGTGGAGGCAGCTGAGAATTTCAGAACACTCGAGAAGTTTCTATTCAGCAATAGGTTTATTTCCTATTTGGGATAAAAGGCCACAGGCCCAGACACAAGAATAATGTATTATGCATGCTGAGACTTTAGCATTTATTCAAAATATGTAATTTTATAGTGAGTGACATTTTCTAGAGAGATTTATTAAACAGCAAAAGCAGTGCCACTTAAAGTCATGTAGAAACACACTGAAGCAACATATTTCTGAGAAGCAGGTTACTTGTTTTCAGCCAGAGATGCAGCCTACAACTTGGTTTAACTGCTTATTTCAACCGCACAGTGATTGTCCCCCCAAACTGAGCTCCGAAGGTTAGCTATCACCTTCTCTTAGAGCTTTGCCTTTGGCTGCTGTGCTGGTAACTGAGATGCGCTTCTGTACAAGTGACCACTGAAATTGCAGAGCTTGGATTATTTGTCCCATAATTACAGATTAAAATCATAGAATCACAGAATTTTGGGGGTTGGGAGGGACTTTAAAGATCATCTAGTTCCAGCCCTCCTGCCATGGCAGGGACATCTCCCACTACACCAGGTTGCTCAAAGCCCCATCCAATGTGGTCTCAAACACTTCTAGAGATGGGACATACACAAATTCCCTGGGCAACCTGTTCCAGTGGTTGAGCACCCTCACAGTAAAGAACTTCTTCCTAATATCTCATCTCAACCTCCCTCTTTCAGGTTAAAATCGTTACCCCTTGTCCTAAGTGGAAGTGAAGTAGTAGAAACAGAGACTTGTCTAGTGTACACCATGAGTTTTCAAAGAACATTAGACATATTTCAGCTGATGATGTCTTTTCCATTCCCCAGTGGGCAAATATTTAAACACATCAGTGTTTTCTGCAGGGGCTGAGCTCCTTCTGCACCACCACTTTACTCTTGCTCCCGTACCTGATCCCTCCAGTGAGGTCCCCAGCCTGGTCACTGCTCCAGTATGGCCTGGGGTGACAGGGTTGGAAGGGCTGTTTCCCCCAGCTTGCAGAGCTGTGCTTCTCTTCTCAGATGCCCACACACTGGCTTTCCCACACCAATGGGATTTTGTTGAGCTCTGGCCATCTTGCAATCCATATGAGCTCTCAGATCCTTTTCTGAAGAGCTGCTACTGAGCCAGTCACTCACCAGCCTTACCTTTCAGGTGATTCCATCCTAACCTACGCTATCCGATTTCCGCCAAAATAAGGAATTTTCCATTTGTCCCCATTGAACTAGACACTGACTTTATCATAACTTTTTTCCAGTTTGTCTCATTGAAGACAGGCCAGAAAATTTCCTCCAGAGCCTCCTGCACCCTATCCAGTGAACCTGGCTGAGAGAGGACATGCTGTTTCTCCACATGATGTGCAGCCTTATAGTAGAAAACTCAGATGACGAGAATCCCTTCACGTCTCTGGGTAAAGACCAGATGAAGAGTGCTTATGGTTTATCTAGCTCTCCTCCACCCTCCTGCTTTTTGTCTGTCACACTCAACACACGGCAGCTGGTGGCGGTTGCTGCCTGCGCTCGGGTTACCACGCACACCTCTCTCAAAAGCACTGCAGCAGGTGGTGGTTTAGCCTTTTTTTGAAATGTGGGTTTTTTCAGACCTCTGCATTTTGCAGCTCTTTCTGAATCACTTATTTTTAATTCTTAATTAGCCCATGTAAGATACTAGCAGTTACTTCTCAGTGATAAGAAATCACTTCTCATCAATTTCCTCAATAATTCAATAAGCAAATTAAGGGCAGTTCTGCTGTCCTACACCAAGAGATGAGCATCCTGACGTTGACTTCATGGCAGCATCTTTGCATAAGGTGCATGTTGAACATCTGCTGCCTAAGAAGCAGAGTTTCTTAAGCCCTGCATCGGTACAGCAGTGCTGAAAAACTTACAGGAATTTCTCTAAAAAAGTGAACTTTCTTCAATAGCCCTGAGCAAAGTTATACCTACCATGTTTCTCCAGGGTCCCAAGGCTGAGCAGGCAGGACATGGGATAATGCCACACTTCTGTTCTTCCTGGAAAAAGAAAGAAAAGAAAGATGAAGGAGTAACTGTACTTAATGTCCAAGGATTTGAGCTTTCTGATCATCAAAACAAAGGTGAGGTAGAAAAGGAAAGAGTTTAAGGGCAAATCTAGGTAAGTTACAAGCCCACCACAGAGAGGCTCTTCAGAAGTAATTCTTCTACATAGCTAGCACTTGATTTCAAGATAAGTCAGTTATTTTTTGCTGGCCAAGGGTGCAGCTGTTCCAAAAGAACCTTTTTTTCTTGCCAGGGTTACATGGTGGTAGAATTTTCTTTCAATTCAGTGCACAAAGATTAAGATTTTAGTTGGCAGAAAGTGAGAAATTAGCCCAATTTGCACAGTAATTAGTGGTTACAGGTGCCACAGGTGCTGCTTCCTGTACTCACTACGCCCCATTTCCTCCGAGCATCTCCTGCTGTGCAGCATTAATCCAACCTCGTTCATAATCTCGGGCAGTTTCACTCTGTCTCTGCTCAACCTGCGTTTTCCCAGACTCCACAGTGGCAGAGGCTTTCACACTGTATTTGCAGAGTGTATCATGCCAGAGACTGGTTTCTTTCCCATTCAGTTTCTTTTAGCTGTCCTTAAAAATCACATTAATATCTCCACTTTTGACAGACAGCATCTCTGACATTTGACTGGACCCGTTAAGTGAGCCAGCAGAATAAGTAGTTCAGTGCTGAATATTTGATATTGCTCCAGGACCCTGATATCTGGACTTGTCCTGTTAATTTTCACTGCAAGGACATGAAGATAGCAGAGTAGCTGATGGACACACTAGATTTCAACATGCTCCAAGCTCCACCACTAAGGGACAAGTGATGCTAGCAGTCTGTGCAGCGCAGGTCAACCCTCTCCTGAAGTCAGGGACTCTAGAGCATCCTTCCAGAGATCCTGCCAAGATCTCCCCAGAGCTGCACTCCGTACTGTTTCCATCTGACCTTCATCAGTGGTCATGGTGGTGTAGGGTGCCCTGCTGTTAAATTTTCTTGCAGATTTTTGTTGCTGGATTTTCAAAGCCCAGTTCTGGCTGACACCCTTTCTGCCAAAGCTAGGGTGATACAGTACCACTGTTCTCTTTACGCTGATATTTGAGGCAAACCTCCAATCAGAATCATAATCAAAACTATTAATAGTGTTCTGTAACACTTTAATTTATGCAAAACCAAAGCACAATTGTTGCCAAATGCCCTTTTGTGGAACAGCAACCCTGTAAACTTTGGTTTAGCTCTGAAGAGCAAGGCTGAAAAATCCACCCTTGATAGGGTGATAAAACATAACCATCTTTATTATCTCTAAATGTATCACAGGTTGCTGCATGAAAGATAACTGAAGAACAGTGCAAGGAAAAGCCTGTCGCCATGCTATTTTTAATTATGAAACATTTCTGGCATTACCAGGCTATTGCGAGACAATTAGCAGTTTTCACAAATGTGTCTGGGCAGCCAGATCTGCCACAGGAAGGCCGAAGACCTGCTCAGTAGCTGGTAGTGAAGTTGGTTCCTCTGCTTAGATTTTACTCTCACCATGTCCCCTGAGAGAGCTCAGCCATAAAAATCACAGGTTCACAGTAAGACTCTTCCAGAAGCTGGAAGAAGTAACAGCCAACAGACGTTTCATCGCCCACATTTGCCATCTTTTGTTTCTAAAGCACGACAATGGCTGTTGAGTGTTGGGTTTCTGAGAAACCATCTCCTCATGCCAAAACAACAATAAACAGTTCTCTGCTTTGGCCACAAAGCTGGAATTTGTTGAGAGGAATAACAGTGGTGTCTGTTGTCTCACCCTGTGACACTCATTCAACAATCCACTCTGAAATGGTGTTGTCATCTTCATTCATATACACAACCCCTAAAATGTCTGCCCTTTGCCGTTGCTTTTTCATTGCTGGAGCACTTCAGCTGTCAAAAGAGGATGTAGGAAGCACAATACTGCTGAAAAGCCGGCACATTAGCTGACAACATCAAGATACAGCTGCACGATGCTGGATCCACGCTCCTGCCCGCGGCTGTCAATACTTGCTGGTACAATTGATTCCATCAGGGTGATGATGACAGATATAGATCGTTCCCAAGTGCAGCAGATGCATGTGATCTAGCAGCTTTCATACCAGACTTCCCTTCCCAAACCTGAACGTAGATTGCTTTTAAAAAAGAGCAATGCAGTCAAGAGCTGAGGAGCCTGTTACAAGCGTCATCCCTGAGCTCTGGTGTTAGCGCTTCACATTCAGCGCTGCAAGCAACCTAAAGGCAGGGAGCAAGATGTCCACATCAGGATAGTAGGCAGGAGTTTTGGAGCTGTCTCTTTATTAAAGAAAGACATTATCATTATTTACATATTCAGAGGGAGATTTTCCCTACCTGCTTTTCTAGGTTTCCTGTAGCAGGAATTCTGTACAAAGATCACTTCAATTAAAGATGGGAGCCAGAGTCACTTACTAAGGTCCCACCTTCTGCTTTCAGACAAGGTACATACAGGTCCTCAGCTCACAGCAGAGGAAGTAAATGGTGGACCTCATCTGTGCAAATGAAAGGATTTTAAGGGAAATGACATCCCACCCAACCACTTTAGTCCCCTTCTTTGCCAGATCTGTGATTACCTTGTCTCTGCCATGTCTTCTCCTGCCCTGCCACCTTGCCACACAGGAGCTGGTGGCTGGAGGAGGCATGCATCAGCAAACCTCACTGCTTTTCCAGACAGCTGAGACTCAGGGCTGGATGACCTGTAAACACGTAAGCCAGGCAGGCTCTGTGCACCCTTTGCAATGGTCTATGAGGTTCCACATTCCTTTGGCAGACATGTCCACCATAGATGTCTCACCCCCAGGATTCACAGGTTTGAAGCACTCTAGGAGGTAGCTCAGCACTTGGGCCATCTTCATCTTCTAAGGAGCTCTGGCAGAGCTGGCACACATGACACCAGGTTACCAAGGATCGCCCTATGATTTATACAATCTGCTTTTGCTTCCATTTACTTGTTTATTTTTTCCAGTCATTAATGGGATCACCCAAAGACTGAAAGGAAATCTGAAAACTCATTTAAATGACCTTCAAGGAAATGTGAAGTGCTTCAGCAAATCTGCCTCAAGTTTCCACCATGAGCTGGTGAGCCAGCAGATAAAGTGTAGAATTGTCATGTGCTGATATCTATGCATTAAATTATTCATCCTAATTGGTATCTAAAGCTTTGCAGTATTCGTTAATTTTATAAGAATATCTTCTTTATCTTTTTCCTTTCATGAAAGCAAACAGCATTGAAATATTAGAAAAAGAAATAAGGAAAAGGCTACGTTATGCTTCTTGTTGTGAGAATATTCACTGGAGACACACAAAGTTTTAATGTTAATGTCTCTGCATCACTACTCCCTGCATGCTAAAATAGGTTTGGAAATGCTTGAAAGGTTAAAGCTTTTGCAAATTATGAAACCAGACCATTTTTGAGCTATAAATCCTGCTCATCTGGGATAGTTGTTCTTGTGTAAAACCTCATGTTTTCTTGAGAGACTGAGCTGAATATTTATGCTTAGCACATCAAACACAAGGAAGGCACAGAGGTTCATGTCTCTGCAGTAGGTATTTAAGAGATTACTATTGATAATTAAATCTAGAAATTATAATTAGTCACTTATCCAAACTGGAGTGCCCAGTTTTTCATCATTTAGCTTTCCAGCATAGGGCTAGTTTTAGCTCATTGGTTGCCCTGGAGCAATGTCTTTGTAAATCCAACTTCTGTCATTTATGATTTAATTATGCCCTGATTCTTTCCATAGCCCCTTTTCTTTGCCAGCACGGAAACTGCCTCAGACAGGTGAGCTTTCTGGTACTGGAGGTGGTGAACCGAAATAGGAGACTTTGGAAAGCACCTACCAACAGCCAACACATTGGCCAAAGCCCCCAAGACCTGAGCAAAGGGCAAGGCTGATCCACCAGCAGAGGATGGCTTATGGTGACACAGACACCGTGTCTGGAGCCGGGGCTGGTCTGTGCACTGGTGATGTACCAGCAGCCCCACCATCACTCACCCCCTTGGTATCAAGAGAAATAAATGTACCTCGTCCAGAGGAAAGCGAGGCTGAGGAAGGGGAGTGCAGAGGACCACGAGTGAGGTCATGAGCCAGCAAACAAGCAAAGGAGCCACTGCAGCAATGCCACTGTCCATCCAGCCCAAACACACCCATCCAAAGTCAGGTGGAGAGTTGGAACAACTAAGAAAGGAGAAACCCACACACCCATGAGGAGGAGCTCTCCAGCTCCCACCTGTCCTTCTCCCGAGGCCTCGAGCTGTGCTTCGCAGCATGTCCGTGCACGTACAACCCCTCACCACAGCAGCACAGACCAGCCTTGGGTCATGCCAGCCCCTCGCTTCCTGAAGCGCTGGTGAGATCTCGAACAGGCCGTTGTCCAGACCTGTCCACTGCCACCGGGAACACAGCCCTGCTTGCCCTGTGCCTGCTTTCATTTTCCAACTTATGTCAACACCTCAACTCTCACAAAAGCAATTCTGTGAAACCTTCTGCTTTCACCAAACACAGTTTTGTGTGTTTTTCATTTCTTCTTAAATAAACACCTTCCTCATATAGTGAAATAAAATCCAGAAAGGAAAAAGAGGAAGAAAAAAAAAACCAAATAAAAAACCCCATCCTCTCCACAAACACCTCCAACAACCAACAACTATTTGTGGCTCTTGTGACTCTGATAAGTCAGAGCAGAGTGTATGGATTTATTGATTTGGTTGTTGCAAGGGGATTTGTAAACATTTTCTTGTCTCAGAGCAGGCTTTCCATGTCTCTCTTGGTCCTACTGCCACTTTGCAAAACAGAAATAAAATAATTCAAGCCTTTGTTTGGGAAGTTTAACCTGTCATATACCACCCTGGCCATTCTGCCACTCCGGGACTTTCTGACTCACATGGTTTTGGAGGATTCAACAGCTTGTTTCTCCCTGATTTGTCTCTCATGTCCTGCTTCTCATTCGCCTTAGCACAGCCTGAGCAGAATGCATACATGTGAGAGGATCTGAACACCAAAGAAGCCACACCTACCCTAAAACCACCACATCTCACCCTGAAAACAAACACCTCCTCCCAAACTTGCATTCACCCACCTACAGAATAAATTCTGCTGTTGTCTTCTCCTGAGCCCTGATTTCTCTTTCCCCTGCAAAGCTCAGTTCAGCAGCTGTTAACAGCATTTCTTACTGTCACGACAGCAAGCAGCAATGGAGCACCCAGAGACCAACGCAGAAAACACAAAGGAACACGTAATTCACAAAGGAATATTTAACACTACTACCAGCAACGCAGTCGGTGTGGTACCGCAGAACGCCAGAAATTAAGGCTTTTATTGCTACTGCCGGGAACAGAACCCCAGTGGCATCTTGCCAGGGATCACTGCTTCCTGGGGCATCCTAAATACACCATGACACAGAGACACTGCACCAGCTTCAAAAATCCAGATGCAAAAGCCTTGCACTAAGCCCATCTTTCTATTTTTGAGCTAGGACACAAGAGATGGGGATGCAGAGATGTTCTCGAGCCATGCACCTGGGAGGCTTTTTACACGAGAAGTGCTCCAGCACCTTACCCCAGACACAATGGATTGAAGGTCTTGCTGCTGCAGGCAACTTGTCTTCATTTGCAGCAGAAAAAGAATACCATCACTTCTTACTCCTGCTCTGTAACCCTGCTCTGACTACGTTCATGTCAAGAGAAATCCAGCCCTGGCACACCAGAATGGAGAACAAAGTCTCACACAACAGCTCTAAACAAGTTCAATTCTTCCTCCCTCTATAAGATGAGTGGAGAAACATTTTCTCTGGAGGAAGGTGAAGGTTTAGCTGAGTGTGGGAAACCCAACCACCTGAGCTGCTATGGGACCCCTGCTCAGCAGGAGCTCTTGGAAGGCCTCCACCGCCCTTCCAGGACAAGCATCCAAGCATCACGAAAAATAGAAACTAATGGTTAAGTTTTGTACAGATAACAGCTAGAATATGATGTGGTTTAGATACAGAATTTTAGATCTTCTAGAGGAGAGGTCTATTTAAAAGGAACCCGTTTCTCCACAGCTCAAGTGCCCTTGCAAAGCTGGTCCTCTTGTCCCACGTTATTTTGTTTATAGCAAATGTCTTCTGCTATTACACAGTCAAAGGATAACTTCTGTTTCCTTCCCACCACTATACAATAGGATGTAAAAGATGCTTTTATTTTTTTTTGCTTTTTTATGAGTTAAGCAGTTCATTGCTTAAATTATTACAATTTTAGACCAAGCTTTTTCAAGCCAAGATGCTATTTCACTTAAACCATTTATGCATTATGGAAAGGGAGAAGCAGGCTCAGCCACCACACCAACAGTATCTGCAGACCTTGGTCTCTGAGGAGTCAATTCACTATTCCTATCATGCCAAGGAAATTCCCACCTTTCCTTTCACCAAGGAAACGCCTCCAGCTCTCACCATGGTATGTGAAGGCAGCACACTGCAGAAGAGGAGAGGATTGTCGCTTCTCAGTGTGCCCAGCACCATGTCTGCAAATCTCACCGCCTGCCCACCTAGCACTGCTCTATTTCTCTTTCACATCTCAATTGGTGGCAGGGGTGGAGGTCAGGGAGCAGCACAGGGCTGGCATGAAGCTTCAGACATGCTAATGTGGAGATGGCATCAGCCCTGCCGCTCCCCAGCTCTGCACACAGGGGAACCCCACTTTGCCTTCAGCCAGGCTTCATCTCCCCACTCACGACTCTGAGATACCAGTAACCAGCAGGACCCTTCCTGCTCGTTCCAGTCGGTGCAAATAGTTTGTAAACTGAGGCAACATGCAGGTCTGTCCCTGGTGAGCCACCCTGTCATCCAGGGACTCCCGTTAGCTCACATCAAAGGTGATTATGGTGCTGACCTCACAGCTCAGCTACTACAGATGGGGAGTAACTGGAGCAGGGAGAGAGCCTCATGTTGTGCAGGCGGTCAAAGAACTCGTTGTGTGTTCTTCCTGCTCTGGGGAGACCTCTGGCTCCACAAACAGCTGTCAAAGAGCAACCAGAGAAAAGGAAAAGAGCTAGAGAAAATAAAAAACAAACTAAACACTGTATGGGAGCACAGAAGAAACAAGTACAGCTGTGACCTAAGGTCAGCGACACTTAAATTGTACCTATTAACACAAAGGCAAAACCTTTGCCTCTTCCCTGCTCCCCTGTCTAGCTGTGTCTGAACATCAGACGTTTCTCTTCATGTAATGAGCTCCATCCACCATTTGTGTGTCTCCTTCCTCAGCTCCATCTTCTGAATGGTCTCCAGAAACTGTGATCAGCCCGAAGCCAGCTCATTCTTTTTTGTCTGAGTTTAGACAGGCGTTGTCAGTGCTCTCTCTATATCCACCCATGTCTGTCTCTGTCCTCCTGCAGAGGATGCCACGTGGTTAAAGACTCAATTGGCTGCTTGCCAGAATGCAGGAGTGTGTTCATCCCAAATCCTTTCTTCTTCTCTAACCCCAGCAACATACAGTTTCGCTGACTTTCATGGGAAAGACTCAAGTACTCAGTAAACATCTCTTCCAAGGGCTGAGGACAGAGGTGAGTAGGAGAGGCCAGTGGTCCATCTGGCAAAACGCCCTGCTCTCCCCTCAAAGTGCCCTGCACATGCCAGCAGACTGGGGGTTCCTCTGCCCACAGCATCAGGAACAGCAAACTCTCAGCTCTGAACTTACACATCCTTTCCAGCCCTGGTCCCAGGGGTGACATTCTCCTGCTGTGGGAATGACAGAGCTGTCCCCAGGTTGGTCTGATGCAGTGAGAAAGTGGTATGTACCAAAGCACCATTGGCCAGATGATGATGAGCACAGAGCAGCCCAGCTGAGCAGCACTGCATTGCTGCGTAACCGGTGGTGGGATCATGGTGAGCGTGTGATGATGTAATGCTGGGGGGTGGAAATCACGGCTGCAGGGAAGCTGTTTGGATGGGGAGCAGCCAGCAGCAGAGCTGGTATGAATCACTGCCACTTACCAGGGTATCTAAAATTACTTGAAACATCTATGCCTAGTCTGAAGAATTCCAAGCTAAGTACCAGGCGGTTTCCTTCCCAGTGCCAGCAAGCTACAGACATGAGCTGATCTGGTTTTATCCATTCCAAGAAAAGATAATACAGTTGTTCTGCCTGGGTTGTCACAGCAAAAGCCTCATCAGGCTGTGGCCATGGGCCTGTGGGCAGGAGCCAGAGGCAACTGTCACACAGCTTTTCCTCTCCCATTGCTCCATTTCCTTGGGCCACTCTTGGGATTCTCCCTGGTGTGATAAAATATTTGGTATGCGTGTCTGAGTGCCTTTCAGATTGTGTGTTTCTGGGGCTTCATGCAGACAGACTTCATTCCCCAACCTGGTGAACTCATGGACAAACCTCATCAATGAGGAGCACCATCACACCTCACTAGAAGATCAGATTTTTCCTATTGGTATTCACAGATGCCCCTGGTGAGGCCACATCTGGAGTACTGAGTCCACTTCTGGGCTCCCCAGTTCAAGAGAGACAAGGAGCTACTGGAGAGAGCCCAGCAGAGGCTGTGGAGATGCTGAGGGGACTGGACTTTCCTCTGTGCCAGGGAAAGGCTGAGGGCCCTGGGTCTGAGACACCTGAATAGGAAAAGAGCAGAATATGGCTCTTGCTGCTTTATATTTAAACATGGACAGCCTTGCTAGAGCCGGCTCAGTTCTAGCACTATGTCTGTACAGGGATAGTTATATGACTAAAAATTAACCAATCAACATCTTTGATGAAGGAAATGAGTAGTCTTCATGAATTTAAAAACGAATTATTAGATTTTCTGGCAGCCATAAACATCATGACCCCTTTACTGGAAACATTTGAGGGATGGATTTACAAGAAGTATTTGTAGAAACCACACAGAAGTATGAAAACCAGCAAATAGAGCCAGAATATTCATGGGCTGGAGGCACCCTCAGGGCATCCCTGCTCGAATCCATGGGTATTCAGGAGTGGAGGGGAAGATCTCTTTTAGTCCTTGCACTAGAGATTGAAAAATGTTAAACTCACTGAAAAGATTATCTGAGGGAAAAAAAGGAGTCTGTTTGATACAGTTGCACCACTCTGTCAAGGAGCAGAAACGTGATAATTTAACATGCAAAATCAATTATGCCATGGAAATAGCAAAGCTCATGAATGCTGCGTTGTTAAAAAGTGTTTTTGCGTACTATGTGAAGTAGCTGTAAAAGCAGATTGTGAGTTTTTAGAAACACGGCTGTCAGCAGATGAAATCGCAGCCAGTAGTAGGCAACAGCCAAGAAGCAGGAGCATTATCACCATCATCCCTAATTTAGGAAAACATTCTTGAAGAAATTGCTCCAGCCAAATGTGTGTAACATTTGTTAAACATCCAGTTTAAATCTCACCTAAACCAATATGTTATTGGCAAGGCAGGATGGAATTTGAGATCTTTGGTCTTACAACTACTGAATTTAAGTTTCTCTCAGTTTAGCAGCTATTCGTAGCTTTTTAATGGGACAGTGTGAAGTGAAGGATTTGTGCACTTTTTGGGCTCAGCTTTCCTGTCAGACTTCTCAGGGGCTTCTGGCCCCAGCACATCCTTCCAGCCTTTCATAGAGTTTCACTCCAAATGCTTCTGTACCGCTGGAGTTCTCCCCATCTAATTCTGTGTGTGCTGCACCATAGGAAACGGCTGCCATAGCTTAGGCTCTCGAACGACACATTCTGGCTTTCAACTCAAACTCTGGCTTTGAGAACATCCAGCGGCTTTTGTATCTTCAGGACAAAATTTAGATTATTATTTTCCATGCTTTGTTATGGAGATTGCCACATTGCAGAGCAATTAAAAATTAAACATCAGCAATATGGCAAAGATGAAAACACAGTTTCTGTCTTGGGGACAGACAGGATTCCCCACCATTCCAAGATGTTTTGCAATATCTGGCGCCTTCCTGGGAAGACAGACCTTTGCTTCAGTGTCACAGACAGCAAGTCTGCCGGCTCCTCTCTGTCTGGATAATCCCAGCTGCCCATTCAGGCTGCAGGGTGCTCCCCTCATCTGAGAGCTCCAAATTGGAAGCAACAGAAGCCTGCTGAAAAATGTGGTTCTTCCCACTTACTGTGATGACCGCAACACAAGCTTCCTCCCCAAACAGTCTGCATCCCCACAGGTCTGCTCTGGCCCTGCACAGAGGAACAGAAGCACAGAGTGGCCTTTCTTATAGAATCCTAGAATAGTTTGGGTTGGAAAGCACCTTAAAGATCATCTACTTCCAACTCCCTACCATGGGCAGAAACACCTCACACTAGCCCAGGTTGCTCAAAGCCCCATCCAACCTGGTCTTGGTTCTTCAGCTAGCATTCACCAGTGGGTAAGGAGCAGGGGTCAAGTACCTGGCTGCTGCAGTTTCTGTAGAAAACTCTCTGCTGTTTGACTGTTGAAGTCTTCCATTGAGCAATGTACCCACCAGCCCTGTGCAGAGAAGCACTGGACTAGCACCAGCTGGAGCACACATGCTGCAGAGCAGCACCGCTCTGCAACACTGCAGGCACAGGTCCTGGACAGGACCAGGGTGTTTGCCCCGAGTTGCCCCATTCAAAGGTGATGAACTGGAGTGACACCTCAGAGCCAAGAGCAGGAGCAAGTAGATGCCCCATCTCCAGAAACATTCAAGGCCAGGTCTCTGAGCCACCTGCTCCAGGTGCAGATGTCCCTGCTCAGTGCAGGGGGGTTGCACTAGATGAGCTTTAAAGGTCCCTTCAACCCAAACCAGTCTGGGATTCGATGAATTGAAGGTTCCTTCCCTAGCCTCAGCCCTCATAACTGGCTCCCTCTGACCCTCTCTTCACATCCCACAGCTGCCAGTGTTCCATCATTATACTTTCAGATGAGGGCATTTCAGTTAAACAACAAAGAAATTCAAGTATTAATATGTCTGTGTGGTCAAGGTAAATACTACAAAAGGCAGTAAAAGCATCACATGGCACAAAACTATCAGTGACTTTTCATACCGACATTGTGTGTGAGTCACACACATCCAGAAATCAGAAAACCCTTCACCAAAACCACAGCTTTTTATGTCAGTCTTTCATACTTAGTTCTGCCTACCATTTCTGAGAAAAGCTGATTTAAAAATACAGTGCATCCATGAACCTCAAAAGATCTTAAAAAAAGGGCAGGGAACAGGTGCTAAAGTGTTAATACATAGGAAGCTCTTTGCAACATAAAATTATTAATTTGTGCAATGACTGCATAATTAATGCTTGGTCTCATCTCATTCTCTTTTAAATGTATTCCCACACTGCATAGAAGTCGTTGGCTAATGAACTAAACAGTTTGATGTTTATGAATCACAATTCTGCCTATCAATATTAAAATACTGCCAGAGGTATGTTTGTCAGTTTGGGCCATGAAAGTTTAAACTGTAATACTGTCAAAAATGCAGACATCATGTTTCCCCAAGTCTCAGTGCAAAACCAGAGAAGTCCAAGTTTTGTTTTCAAATTTGAGGTTGTTGGACGACTTTTATTTGCTTTTTGTGTGTTCAAGCAATGACATGAACATAAGGTGTCTTGCAAAACTTCAGACTTATCAATAATAGCATCTGAAATGAAGAAATTCAGTTACTCGGGAAACCTCAAGTCAAAACTAGTTTGTTCCTTGGACTATGATTAATGTGGTAAGTGATACCAGATGGTAAATGCTCTGAGAAGACTCTGCTCTCAGAAGAAGTGTTAATTATTTCAAAGCTGCAGCAAAAGGATAACAAAGGAAGAACAGGTCCCAGCCCAGCGTTAAAGGGACACAGGAGTGAAGGGCACCTTGGCACATGGTCTCTACCAGGTCCCTCAGTGAGGGACCTCATAGGGCTGGGTGCTCCCACCCAGCGCTCATCTCCCAGGCAGGACCAGGGTCTCTGTGCTGGGTCTCCTGGGGCAGCTGATGGTATCCACACCATCCCACATGCTCCCCACATACCACAGAAGCCATCTCCTGCCTCCAGAAGAGCAGGGTAACTGTCAGTCTAAGGCAGTCAATAAACCCTTTGAGCTTTCTATGACGAAGGACAAAACACTGACCTAGTAAGAGGTAAGCCACATACTTGTTCAGATTTGGCATCATGATGCCCTGTAGGCATTCTGGTGGCTGGCCATCTCGCCATGTTCATAGCTCTGGCTTTAGTGGCAGGCAACACTTCTCCATTAAACACATGATTAATTGCTAGGCCAGGCTGGTGCTGTGATGTTCTCCACGCAGCACCGTGGGCTTTGTGCTCTGAGCAGTTTCCAAAGGGACTGAAGAGGAGGAGACCATAAGGCTGCTAAAAATTATTTGATAGGCAAAACACTTTGTCATGAGCTGAGCATTCCAGCGGGAGAAGGTAGAATAGGTTATACACCTTTTAACAGCTTGGGCCACTGCCAGGGGATCTTCTCATGCGCCATGGTAGAAATCACCTTAACCCTACCAAGACAACTACTTGCACACATAGTCATCCCCTCTATGTTTTTGCAGACCTAAACCAGAACCCAGCAATAACACAGACCCAATAGCACAAGTGCCTTATCCTGCACATCTGAGAAAACCACAGCCCCCACTTCTCATTTCCCATGTGTTCCATCACAGCTCCTCTCCCTAGGATCCAGGGACAGACCAAGGAGAATGGCTTAAAGCTGCACCAGGGGAGGCTCAGGCTGGATGTTAAGAATCATTTCTTTACTGAGAGGGTGGTCAGACACTGGAAGAAGCTTCCTAGAGAGGCAGTCAAAATCCCAGGCCTGTCAGTGTTGAAAAGGCATTTGAATAATGCCTTAATAACATGCTTTAACTTTTGGTCAGCCTTGAAGTGGTCAAGCAGTTGGGCTAGATGATGGTTGTAGGTCCCTCCAACCAAAATAGTCTAGTCTGTTCTGGGGGTACAGCTGTGCCACCTTGGCTGACCTTCACTGCAAAAGCATTGCTGAGCAGTCCAAGGGAGAGTACATTAGCTTAGAGTGTGAAAGTAAAAGGAAAATCAAAGACAGAAGTAAAAACCTGAGTCATTAATCCTACCAAACAAGACACGTTAGTTTGGGCCCCTAAATACAAGAAGGACAGTGAGGGACTGAAGCATGTCCAGAGGAGGACAACAAAGCTAGGGAAGGGTTTAGAACACAAGTCTGGTGAGGAGTGGCTGAGGGACCTGGGGGTGTTGAGCCTGGAGAAAAGAAGGCTTAGGGAAGACCTTGTAGCAAGGTGGGGTCAGGCTCTTCTCCCAAGGAAGAACAAATAGGACAAGAGGAAATGGCCTTGAGTTGCAGCAGGGAAGGTTTAGGTTGGACATGAGGAACAGTTTCTTCCTGGCAAGAACTGTGAAGGGCTGTGCCAGGCTGGGCAGGGCAGTGGTGGAGTCCCCATCCCTGGAGGAATTTCCAAGCCATGGAGATGTGGTGCTGAAGGACGTGGGTTAGTGGTGACCTGGTAGTGCTGTGGGAACAGTTGGACTTGATGATCTTAAAGGTCTCTTCCAACCAAAACGATGCTCTTGTTCTATGAAAAGCCACAGCCCTGTAGCGTGGGGGAGCAGAGCCCAGGCTCTGCCCAGCCGTGCAGGCAGCAACACCCAGCCACTGGTGCCCACCTGGCCCCCAGCCCAGCAGGTACACAAACCACAGCCACCAGCACATCGCCACTCTCTGCCCTCTCATGCTGACAGCTCTGACCACCTCAGCACCAGCCGTCTCTTTTCTTTACTGGTCTATAAATACATTTCTTGTACACCTGCAAGTCACATCAGCCTGTTTCCAAGGCTCCAAGAATGGCAAAAACGCCCCGGTAAAACCCCCACGAGGCACAGGGTGACAGACGAGAGTCCACGCGAGGGGTGGTGGGTTGAAGGGGAAGAGGCTGGAAATCCCTGGCTGCACGGGGAAGATGATGGCTCGGAGAGCTCAGTGGGGCCCAGGCTAAACAGGGGGATGGAGGCTTGCAATTAGTGATTAACTAATGATGCCAGCAGCCAAGAAAGGTTGGTGTGGGTTTTGCTGAGAGTCACCATTACTTCAGCAGACACAGACAGTGCAGCCCTTGCTGAGGTGCTTGGAATTCCACAAGATCGGCTGTCCCAAACCCAGACAGGGCTTATGCACCAACGCCCCACTTCATGGATTAAAGAGGGGGAAAAAAGCCTCCCAAAAATTGAAAAGACAAGATTAAGGGCAACTAAGCTGACTTAGTGTGTCAGACAGACTTCTCAGAGGTACAAAATGAACCCATCACAGGGTAAAGCAGCTCTGAATCCCCGAAGCTATGGGAAATTGCTGTTTCATTATGAATCTCCTCCAAGTTAAAAAAAAAAAAAAAAAAAAGAGGCAACTGCACTATGAGGCACCACAAAACCACAAATAAAATGTGAACTCTGTAAGGCCCAGCACCCCCCAGCACCGGTGAGCTCTGGCTGTGATCCTGTCATGACAAAGCAACTGCTGTGGTGCAAAGGGCAACGCAAGGAGATCCTTGGGTCCAAACAGGAACAGGACAGGATCCGATATTGGTGACAGATGCAGATCTATCAGGTTGGCAGCTCACAATCCACAGGGAATTAGGGGAGGGCGCTTGCAACTGTTTAAGACAGTAAGGGAAGACCGGCTTGGATTATTTTACTAGCAGAAGAATAAGCCTTAAAAGCAAGTCTGATGAGAGGTTTGTTGCTTCTGTAATTTCACAACTCAAAAGGTCACACTGCAGAAAAGCCAGTTCTTCTTAAAACACCTACAGAGGTGACCCTCCAGAGCAAGTGCACAAGTAAAGTGGTTGTTAATGTACACTTAACCTCAGCACCACTGAGAAGGTGACACCTGAGAGCAGTTGCACCAACAGGAGTCTTGAAAAATGTGAATTCATCCCCACTGAATGTGGGTTAAAACCTGAGGAGTGCCCATTGATACCTTTGGAGACTGCAACACTGGGCCAAAAGCTCCACAGGAAAAGCTGCTTTGGGGAAAAGGGTCATCTCTTAACTTCCTCAAACCTTGTTCTATTTCATCTGCAATACAGCAGAAGACAGAGAAAGGCCCTTGCTTGCACAGCACAATGTCCAGCAGAGCTGAAGCCCTTCAGCACTGGCAAGAGTGGTGTTGTCTGACCTGCTGTGATTTCCAGCTACCAGCCCAGCCTCACACAAGGCTCCACCAGCTTAAGTTCCACTGGGAAGTGAGAGAGCAGGCACCTCCTCAGAGCGATTTCAGTGTACTGATCTCTACCACTCCCCTGCATAAAGAAACACTGAAGACTGTGAAAGATCAAAGCTCAAAAGACATTTCAGTACCTCAAGCTAGCATTTGCATTACAGCGTGCTCCTGCTGCTTGGTGAGATACTTTGGAGCAGGTACTACAGCAGTCCTGGGCAGCACTGACAGGAGCTGCCTGCAGAGCTTCCCTTAGGGACCGTCAGACCAAAAAACGAGAGGAAAACATACCGCAGTGTCAAGGGCAGTGATGTTTTGTGCAAACCTCCAACGAGGCTGTGGTTCTGCAGTGATATCAACTGTAGTCATGCTCTAACTTCTTCCAAGGGAAGATCCGCTTTGCTGGTGGGATCTGTGTAATGCCACAAGAACGTTGCATCTCACAGGCAAACTGCTACACAGTGAGAATAGTGGTGTCCTCCTTATTCTCAAGATGTTTTGTGGTACAGACCATCCATGCCAATAAAGGCAGTGTATGCCGCTTCCTTTGGCAGGGCAGGAGCTTTACTAAAGCCCTGGTTTTCAGATTTCTGGCCTCAACAGTACTAAGACACTAGACAGCAGGAGAGCTACTCTGAGGAATGGACTCTGAGCAACTGCTCATTTATTGAGCTGATTTATTGTGCTGATTTATTTCAGCACACCTTGCCAGCTACACGGCCCACTGCAGGAGCTGGTGGCTTGCTGTGACCTGCATCATGTTCCTGACACCATGTGCCTGCTGGCTGTTGAGGATGGGATGGACCATTCCCAAGACCTGGCAACTTCCACTCTGAGCCCCACAACCACCCACAATGGGGGAACACAGACCCAGGCAGCTGCACCACACAGCACGGACAGGGCAGGACATGGAGCAAATCTCCTGGGATTTCATCCCCTGCACCTCTGAAGTCACCTACCACCACAGCTGCAGAGCCCCCCAGGGCCATGCGCACTGGGGTGCTCTCCTTTGCTGACTGCCAAAGAGCTTCCCCTTCATTACTGACAAACCACAGCTTCACTGACACCACTGCGGGCTGCTTTGGCTGGTTGCTGTAGGAATATTTAGTACCTGATTCCCTCTGCAAACCCAGCTCTGCAGCAGAGACTTCTCAACAACAGAAATTAGTGTAACTGCTTAACCAGGCTAACACCAGCAAACCACTTTTAGAAGGATTAATGATCTTGGAACTTACTCTATGGAGAATTTCAAGCCTGGAAATTTTACTCCTAAGGGTATACTAGTTCATATACAACTTCATACGAACGTCAGGTTTATTTAGGAGCAAGTATTCCATTTTTAGATAATCAGAGAATACCTTTCATTGACAGCATTATCAACATGCATGATGCATCAGAATTCTTTCATGATGCATCAGCTACCTTGAGGAAAACTTTGTACCAAGTACCGAGTGTGCTCGAGAAAAGACCATTTCTACCCCAAACTGCTCACCGTCTAAGTACATCAGAGAGAAAACCATGTGATGTATCAGTTTGTTTTGACTTTAAAGATTATATATTAACTGATCCCCTCAAGTATCTGACCTTGTTCAATAGCATTTTATGAAATAATTTTGACAAATAGAAAATATAAACAGTGACCATATATAACCACAAGTAGCAGTTTTCTAATATGCAAAACTATTGGACAGATCAGAGGGCAGCCATGAAGACAGGGAAACAGCTACACTGAGAGGAGACATTGGAGGTGGGGCTGAAGATGTTTACAAAGAGGAAAACAGGAACTTCATTAGGGCAAGAGTGTTGAAATTATTCAGGTATGATGTCTCCTGAGGAAGAAGGACCAACTGCCCAATTTCACTACTCCTCATGCAAGACCCCTCACCTTCTGCATCTCTGGGATCTCTCACCTGCTATCAGATACACTACATCTACGGTAAATCCTCTACCCTTATTTATCGTATAAGAAAGCTTGCTAGTCATGAATGTGCCGTGAATGGACAGTTTGTCCTACTGTGCACTTCAGCCACCTTTCAAAAAGATTGTTGACAATGACGTTATTAAGCACTAAACCCAAGGAAAGAGGGAAACATGAAAAACTGAAGTTATGGACGCCTCTACCAGTGTTTGAGCCACAACAGCTCTGAACCCCACTAAAATAAACCCACCTCCATTCTACAAACTGCACTGAGAGCGGTCACTGCTTACCAGGATCCTCAGGGAAATGACCCCTGATATGGTGAAGAGCAAAGTCCCCCTCAGAGCTTCATCTCCTATGAACCAACCAACCCACCAGCTCTCAACTATTTAGAGGTGCATCTTGTTTTGGTGTGAAGTCATCAACTGATAGAGAGCCCACCGTACCCTGGGGCGAGCTGCAGTGCTGCTTAATTGCACGCAGCCATTAAAAGCTGGGTCTATGTCTGCTCTGAGCTTGTCAGGTTTTAGCTTTTACTGATGGCTTTTGGTAGACTTCTGCTGGATTAAAAGAGCTGTTAAAAGATGTTTATATTCCTACCTGCCAGATCTACAAACGTCTCCAAGACTCTGACAATTGAGCCAAGTTTCTTCCTGGGGATAGGGAAAGCATGAGCTCTAAATAATGACTTCATATGCTAAACTTAATCTTCAGTGAGACCTGTGCAAACAAAAAGCCTCCAAAGGCACTGCTGAAATAGAATTGACTGGCCACACAGGCCGACATGACTGAAGGTGCAGAAGGACACAACTCAGCTGACTGGTCTCCCTGCACAGGGTCTGCAGCAGAGTTTAACAACCACAGACAGGTTTGATGTCGCTCAGACATCAGGGAACTACTCACAGGAGAAGAAACTCTCTGAAAAGTGTCCTTTTAGCATGTTAGTGCATCCACAGCCAACGAGGACATGGGAGCAGCCATGTGAGGTTGCACCCAAATGCGATGGTCCCGTGGAGACGGTGTGGTGGCTGCCACCCCTGCAGAAGGTGAGGGGACAGGGCGCAGGAAAGTGAGGGCCATCCTGCCAAGGCAATTCCCCAGGCCCGGCACACCCAGTTTGGCCCCAGCAGCTGGAATGCACGCAACACTGGTCTCCCCAGCATCCCTCCACTGGGACACATGAGGAAAGAGCAGGGCAAGGTTTCTCAGTTGGGCCTTTTCCTACCTGAATAATTCTATGATTCTCTGATTCTGCCCCAGGGCTGCTCTCTGCTCACCTGCAGCATCACCCCAGCAGACTCAGCTGCTCTCCAACACAGTGATTTCCAGGTACTCATCCAGAAAAGTGCAGCGTAGCCAATTATTTTGTGTTTGTGCCTCTGTGAAATGCTCTGTTCAATTGACAAGTTGACCAGAAAAACAAGCGAGGCGCTTCCAGCCTTCCTGTACCTTTGAGTGCCAGCTCGCTCTGTGCTCCGAGCTCTCCTACAGCAGGGAGAGGAGATCCTTTGAACAGGGAGTGAAGTGTTACCCGTACCTAGAAGAAATCTTAATTAGATATAAGAAAAGATTTTGTATATTCAGTGTAAAGGAGACTGAGCCACTTAGGAAAGGATCAAACAAATCCTCTGCAGCAGGCCAGTATCATTTGATCAACACTTGGTGTCTTCAGATTGAGAAGAGAAATTTTTTTTCCTTCAGTCTGAGAAGGAGATGCTCCAGTTAAACCGAGGTTTGGAGCCTATTGTGCCTGCTTGTGTAAGCGGGAGAATATTATCCCCATCGCAGGAATTACAGCCTCGTATGCTAAACCTGTCCACACAACAAACCACCCCTGTGGCTTAGAGTCAGAGCTGGGATGCATCAGACCCTGCGGGTGAGGGAATAGCTGGTGTCATCGGGCTCAGGACCCAGGAAATGGGGCAGCACTCCCTCCTTTTCCTGCTGCCTTCACCACTCGGACCAGGGAGCTGCAGTTCTGCTTTCAGGATGACCCACAGGTCTGCACCTGGCAGCAGCACAGGCACGTCAGCCCGCAAAGCCCCCGTGGCATGGTGCACCCAGCACCAGAGGATCCCTTCCCAGCCTCGGATGCAAAGGTGTAGCTCTTGAGCAGAGTACAGAGAAATCTGCGTATCTGGCACCACTGAAAGGTGGGATTAAGTTTATTCCAGCACCCCTACTTCTGCCTGTGATTTGCTGTGGCAGGAGCCACCCCTCGTTGTGCCTCTTGGCACTCAGCACCATGTCTCCAGGGCAGCGCTGGCCCCTCTCCGCACCCAGGGCTTGCAAAGGCAGTAGGAGGCCACAGCATTCCCTAAAGGAGCTGGATCTTTCTCCAAGACCTTCAATTCCCAGCTCAGCTGTGCTTCAGCAGAGATGGCTTCCTTTGAGGAGGCTTAAGCTCTAGCCACCGTTGCTGGTTACCAGGCTCAGCAATCCTGGCAGAGATGGAAATCATCAGCCAGAAACAGCTTCCTGTGTAAGCTGTTGTGAAGGTAGCTGCTCCACACCCCTGCCAAGGGGTGGGCCATGTCTCACTGTCCAACAAGCATCACAGGAGCACCCCAGCTGCCCTGGAGCAGCCCAAAGGTGGACAAGGGAGGTGCTGAGCTGGTCCCTGAGCACAGGCTGCTGATACCAGGAGCAACAGCACAAGATGTAGCACAGAACCGACATGGGACCACCCAGCCCAGGAGAAGCCTACCTGCCCTTCCCAGAGCCAGCAGGTCTTCCAGGGTTGAGAATTCAGCCAAAAAGCAGTAGAACTAGTGAAATACTAGAACAGAGCTGGGTACGCTCAAGCCTGTAGGACAGAAACCTGGCACTGCCTTAACAATTCTCTTTTTGTGTTCAGTAACTGCAGATTCACTGCACTTAGAGAGGAAAAGAAGCCCTTTTCTGGACATGCAGAAGTAAACTCACTAATGTACCAAGAGGTGATTTTCAGTAGACCGTGTCTCTTCCGGACACTGAC